>JAVQJG010038419.1:0-13252 GCA_036024015.1 Craterocephalus amniculus | reverse complement strand
GCTCAAGACCCATCTTTTTAACCTAGCTTTTAACTGAACTTTTTAATTGTTTAGTTATTTTAGTTATTGATTTTATCAGTTTATTTATTTAGTCATTTTTATTCCTTTATTTATTTATCCATTTATTAATTATTTTTATCTTGGTTCTAAACTGACTTTATAAAATATATTACTTTTCTTTTATTGTTCTTATTACTTTTGGTCTATATATGCTCATTTAAGCATCTTATACCGTGTTTTATTTTTTATCTTTTTAATCCTCTAGCTCCAGTGTTTCCTCATGGGGATCCTCCACATCGGGAGCTGCCTCTCCGATCTGCGGGGATGTCGGTGCGGGGTCATCCTGGTCGGGATGTCTGGACGGATCCTGGATTGCAGTCCTATGGCTGTGGTCGGGGTCCTCTCCTGCCCTGATCTTGGCGGCTCCTGTGGGGATGACCTCTGTGGTCGCTGGTGGGGCGGCTCTCGGTGTGGACGGGTCCCCAAGGTATCGTTTCCTCACGGCAGTGTCGAGCCATTTGCCATTTGTCTTTTAATTCTCTCTCAAACTTTATTCTTTTACAATTTCAGTGAAAGAGACAGAAACTAGAAGGCATAGTTTTAATTCTATGAATAGAAGAGTGGCATCATGTGTTTGTGTTGTGTGTACGTGTGTGTGCATGCATTTTTACGATTATAAATGTTAAGTAGAAAGCATTTGTAATATTGATCACTTCGTCTTTTTTAATATTTGCTTTTTACATTGTAAAGCACTTTGTATTGCATTTTAATGTATGAAAAAGGGCTATACAAATGGTTTGATTTGAATCGTAAATGTTCACACGCCCCTCCCATAGTAATGCAATATAAACCTTTTAAACCACCAGCAAAAAACAAAAAACAAAAAAACAAAAACGGACATCAACACCGACCTGGTCTCTGCAGAAGAAAGGTCCAGGCTGGCGAAGGCAAACCTGACACATGGAGTCTTCCAGGTACGGGTCAATCTGAACCTGAAAGAAAACCAGCACTCCGTTTACACCAAGTTATGCTTTTATAAAGTGTTTTACTGGAAAAACTCAACAAATTTGACAAAGAGATGACATTTTTATCTCACTTTCTTTGTAAACTTGGGCGTTTTAATCTCCACGAATGCTGCGCACACGGCCTTCAGGTAACTGCGCTGATTGTTGAAAGTGACACGACCAGAGCCTGAACACAGAATCATTAAAATGTAAAATGCAGATACACATGGCCATGAAAAGCATGGCTGAATAAGAACGCCTCTCACCTATGGGATACTTGTGTTTGTCCGTGTCAATACCGGCATACATGACACCTCCAAACAGGTCATTCATGATGCTGGCCAGCGCCTCTGCATTCAGCATGCCATGCAAAGCACCTACAAACACCGTCTTGCTGGGGTCCAGACGCTGGGCGGGGCAGCGCACATAATTACTGTCGGAGATCACCCAAGGTATCACCTGCACCTGTAACGGGGAGAAAAATGGTTAATCCCCACCCACCTCTGCAAAACCGTCGTAGTGCAACACCCAAACCTCTTATGACCCATTTAAGCGGTCAGTACTTCACACATACAGATGCATGTGCTGCACTCATTACAGGATTTGATATACATCTTGTCATCTTAACTACACTCCAACCTCTTGCATTTAATACATTACTGGTTTGCAACCAGTTTGCATTTTCCTTTCTGCCTTCTTTATTGCTGAAGTTTTGTCTGACCCATTAAGCGAAAATTGTAAATTAGCAATGCAAACTCTGCCCACATTTATATTTTGTATTTGTTTCTATGTTTAACTTGTTTGTGTTGTCCATATTCCTTTTAAATAAAAATTTAAAAAAAGAAATCCTTATGCATCCATCCAGATCATTTTATGAATGTTGCCAAAAGACTACTATCACTATTTGACATTAAAGGTGGGTTTATACTCTCGCGTCGTCTGCGTTGCGGGGGTTACGGCGTAACCGCCGTAGCCTCTGCGTAGGTCCGCAGAGGCTCGACGCGCACCTCTTCCAGACCTGACTGCAGCCAGCTACGGAGACGCAGAAGTTCTCCCCTGTGATTGGTCAGATTGTGATACTAGTTTCCGGACTACCTTTTAAACCGCGGATAAAAGTGAAATAAAACTGCACTTTTCCAGATCTGACAACAGTTTACTTCACTGATCCTGCAGCTGTGTTGGTGATTTGTGGCACAAAATCCACAAAATCAGTAGTGACTCACGTGGAAAATTATCGGACTGTGCAGCTCATCTAACAGCTGCTCTTAACAGCTATTGATCACTGCATGTATTCAAAAGATTGTAAATCTGTATGTTTAAGCACTGAAAAAACTCCGCGTGGTGGAGTTTATTGACTGGTACCAGCCTACCGCTGCCTGTAGAGCTGGAAAAAACCCCGCGACCCGGCACGTTTCCCTACGCAGGAGTGTAAACACACAGAGGGTCTGCTTAGCCTCTGCGGGTCCCGCCGCGCGGAGGCTATGCACGAGTATAAACCAGCCTTAATAGTCTATTTTTACTTCCCTCCTTCCATGTGTCATTGGAAAAACACAAACTCATAATAATCCGTTTAATTTACAGTTTCTCTGTTGCAAAGGAAAATTAGTCTGACGACATGTAGAAAGTTGAGGAAGCATGCACTAGTGTGGCTATTTTGGTGACATGTTTACTGGGAATTAGCAATAGTTTGTACTACATTTTTCCAAAAAAAAAAAAAAAGAAAAAGTTGCTAACTTGACAATGAGAAAAGTTTATCAGCAGCTCAAACTGCTGCTGATAACTACAGGGAAGTAAGAGAAAAAGTATTTTCAGAGATGCTTATAAAGCTGGAACCGATGCACGTTGTGCATCATGTCGCGTGAAAATGCAGCGGCAGCATGTGTGTGTGTGTGTGTGTGGTTGGGGGGGACAGAAATTGATCCACCACTAAACTTGCAAGGGAGGTTGTTGCAGGAGGAGCTCTGTATGCTTAGAAACTATGCTGGGACTGCAGAACCTACAGTGCTGACGTAACTCTGCTGATTCTGCAACACCAGCTTTGTGTGCGCAAGGACACACTGACGTAGGCTGAAACAACTCAGTCTTGCATGTGTAACTGCAGAGAAGGTAAACTGGTTGACAAGTTTTTTACACCAATAAAAAAAAGTCAACTTTACAGGGAAAAGTGCACAAAAATTTAGTTTAACTTCCCGGAGAAAGAAATGGGAGCACAAATGGAATTAGTCTCTTCATACAGAAATGCCAGACTAATTCTGCGGTTTTAAATTAGCAGATGACTCCTGCCTCCAAGATGCAAAAGACGTTTTTGCCTAATGGAAGATGATGCAGTCACATTTCATAATCAAATCTGTTCCGCTGAATGAGCCATCCTCTACACCTGAATAGTATACTTGCTCTCACACCCTAAATGAAAACACAAGACCCCAAAAAACACCCCCCACACAAGCAGAACACAGCTTCCACAGAGAAATCCACCACAGTGTATAACATTTTTTTTTTTAACATTAAACTATAATACCCTGAAAATGGTCATTGCTTTAACAGAATTCTGAAGTTTCTTTAGTAAAGAGAAACAGCAGCAGCACATGATCTGACTGGAGAAGCTCAACACCTGGATGCATTCACACAATTTCAGCTTCAGCTTTTATCTGCATAATGCTGAACCATTTGGATTTTGGGCATAAACACATTTCAGTCTCTTCAAAATACTAAATCTGATTCAGACTCTACAGATCAGGAAGCAACTTGTTCAGTCAGTACAGAAAGATTTAATTTGATGCAATGTCTCATCTCACTTGTGTCAGTTCACGGCACTGTGACAATAAGGCTATTCCGACTCTGAATTCAATCAAAAATCCCAGTCTAAACACTTATTTCATACATCTACAGTAAATCAGTTCACCAGTCTACACACAATCATAACTCTACAACTGTAGCTCTACAAATGTAAAGCAAGAACCAATGACAAAGCCTGTGCTGAGATACTGAGAGCTGGATTAGCTTATATTGGTCAGGGTCTGATATCATTGACAACCATTATGCCGTGCAAATGATGCTTTACACTAGGGCTGGACAATTAACTGAATTTTAATTGTGATTACAATATTGCCTTCTCACAATCAAAAACACTAATCAAAGAAAAAGTATTAATGTCACATGTATGTAACAGGAATGCTTATAGACTGGGTATTAATTTTTTTATAGCCATTATTTTACTCCTTCAGTTGTTTGTAATTTATTTCCATTTTTAAAAAGTGATATTTGAGGTCGAGTTTTGGTGGTTCAATTAAACACTTAAAATCAATGAATATTGGTGTACACGTGATTTCAGTATCGATCATAATAATCGTGATTGTTATTTTCCATAATCGTCAAGCCCCACTTAACATGTTTAGTTTCTACTCACATCCTTGCATCGCATTCTGCGGCTGGACATCTTGTAGTAGTACTCTCTGTTGTCCTCTGGGTGAAAGGGGTCCTGTGAGCAGGCATGCAGCAAAGCCCGCACAGACTTCTCATTCTCAAACACCAGGTAAACGTAGCCTATGGAAAAGCAGGATGTAGATCATTAAATAATTCAAGGGACAGAAAATACGGCTTTTATAAGCCTACAACCAAAACCCTAAACAGATCCTGAGAGTCCACTTTCACTTAGATTGCACACAACTAAGATTTCACATGCAAATGGTTTGATTTAATGACTCAGGTCTAAATGTACTTCCACTACAGCTGTGATGAGAATTTAAGAGGCTTCTTGAAGTGTGAAAAAAAAAAACTAATGGCTAAAATTCTTATATAAACTGGCAATACTGAATAAAGCAAGATATCCCTTTGCCACGAATGTTAAACAGTCCTATCAAAAACGTGATTAAAGTCGAGCTCTGAAATTAGTGGTTGAAAAAGATTCATAGATATTCTTAAATTAAGTTTTCCCAAGTTAAAAAATAAAGTTTGTTGCACATCATAGGCAGCCACAATGAATTCTGACTCCATCTAGCCCCATCCTCCTTTCTCTTGCACAAATCATAATTATTACATCCATAAATCTATAGTCTTCTTTGGCAATTCCAACCAGAGCATCATATCAATAATCACACTGTACATCCCTCTTTTGTCAGGCCTCTGACAGTCTCCAACACATCTAAAATGCATGACCACTGACATACATTTCTGATTCCATCCATCATTAACAAACGAAAACATCAACTTGCAGGAACATGGTTTTACTTAATAGAAAGGCAAGAAAAAAAAAAGTTTTGAATGACAAATCTAAATCTTTGAATTATGTCTGGATGACAAATTGACACTCAGAGAAGTCAATTGTTTTCTTTTACCCACTACCTGCTGCCATCACCATGCTCTACATATGCCCAAATCACCATCCTGTGGAAAACCAGGAGTTAAACTCACCAATAAACCATGTGCTCACCAGTGCTACCTAAAAGCGGGGAGAGAAAAAAAAAAACCAATACGCCTACCAGCTTGTCGTTACCTTTAGCCATATTACCTTTGGGAGGGCAGCGAGGATGCTTTCCATCCTTACCTGGCCACTCCACAGTCAGAGGGCCATAACCACTGAAAGTGTTGATCAGACCAGCTGAAATAAAGAGTAACGTGGAGTCACAACATGCCCTTAGACGTCAGTAAAATAAAAAAGGGAAACTTTTAGCTTAAATGTATAACAGTCGGAAAGCTTAAAAAAAAAAAAAAAGAAAAAAAAAAAAAACAGTTTTTGCGAGTAAAAAATAATCATTAAAAAAAAAAAATCAGATGCTCAATTACTACAATATTCTACTAGCTAGAGATTTTAGTTTCTATATATAAAAAAAAAAAACTATAAAATTCTCTTGAGCTACAAAAACATTTTTATATTTTAACCTAAAGAGCTTGTATAAAGTCTTCTTGAAGACACTTCACATCTGAAAGACCTCTTCATTTCTAGCCAGCTGGTGGGAAGTTTTGGTTTATAGGATTAAAAAAGGAACAGGAAGGGGTTGTTATAGTCACCATATGCCATCTGACCAGTCCATTGGTCATTCAGTTCTTTGTCACCGGTGAATTGTTTACCTACATGACCAAGACTTGTCGTCACAAGGTCAAATGTGCCAGGCTGCATGGAAGGCAATTTTATGTCCAAAATATGCATATTTGGCCATTAAATGGACAGGGGTGTCCATGTTGAATTAAAAAACAAACAAAAAAAAAAACAACTTCCCAGCGCCCACAATGCAGCCTCAACTCCTATACACACATTGGGCCTGGTGACCAAAACAATTCTGGGCATGCAGGTAAATTATTAATAGGAAAGAATGAATTTAAGTCCTTAATGACAGCTAACATGCAAATGTTCCTTTTATGGAGACTGAAGAAGCTTTTCAGCAAAGTGGAACATCTTCAAGAAAGCAAGTCCAATTGACCTTATTCAAGCCGTTATGATAAAAAAAAAAAAATACAGTTGTCTGAAGTTTGATTTTTGGCCTCAACAACAATGTGTGGGCAAAAAGAATAAGACTCAGTTTTCTGTTACAGTCAAGTACATAAGACATTTTGCCTCATTTGGTCTGATTCAGAAGTACAATAATTGGACAAACAGAAATGCTGTAAAAGTCTGACAAATTCTGGGCTTCTGGAAGAATAGATTTCAACATATCTTCATCCGGGCTTAAGCTAACGTCATTATAAAATGCAGATCAGATGGCCAGAACAGGTCTGGCACAGTGAAAACAGACCAGCAGCTACCTTCTGTGATGTCCCAGGGCACACCACCAAGAAAGACCTTGCAGGAATACAGAGGATCCTTGTTGTTTCTGGGAGGCAGCTGACCGCTCCAGGTGAACGTGGCCTCATTCACAGCTAAAGAGTGCAGAATGAAGATCTCAGGTTTACCCCTCACTTTCATCATTTATGGAGGTAAACAAACTTACCTGCAGCCTGTCTGTGCAGGCGTGCCTCCCTCTCAATGCTGAAAGTTTCATCCGACTGGTCAAGCACATCTGAACCTAGCCATGGATAGCCAGCGCGCCAGCGACGGGAAATGGCTGAGGAGACGGGGCTGGCACTGGATGGTGGGGTCAGCGGAGAACTAGTGTCCTGGGGGTCCAAACGGGTGCCCAGTCGCAACAAATCCTTCTGCACATTTGATGCCAGATAAGGCAAGGGAGGGGAAATCCGTAAGGTGGACTGGGGAGGAGACAGACAATAGTTAATGGAAACTGTAGTTATTTCTGCTCCTCAGTCCCAATCAGTCGTTGCTCCGGATTCATTTTGTGCAGAGCTGCAGTAAGGGTCCAGAATCGCCACTATCCACATCATTCTTCAGATATATTTATAAAAACTCTAGAAACAAACATTATAAGCGACGTTTCCCACCGGCTTGCTGACAATGCACATTTTTAATGCAAGGTGGAGCCTTGTCAGGAAAATCTACGTTTCCTCACAGGACATACCATATCAAGGTACTCAAGGCTAAATCTAAGTGAGTGGCAATGTTTACATGCATGATGAGTTCCCATGGAGAAAGTTTAATGCATCAAAGTCTTGAAGGTTTTTCCAGTCCAGTGACACTTAAATTTCCCTTCCTGTAAACGCATATAGACTGTGCATGTACTGCACCAATTAAAACCAGTTAAGATTATCCCAGACAGATCAGTCTGTTTCATAGCATGCTTCCAATTTTACTTTCTCAAGTCTTAACATTTAATATCTTAAATTCCATATCTTCAATGCAAAGCCATGAATTGGAAATAAAAGAAAAAACCTTTTAGGCTTTCTGAATATTAAGCATCAGGTATGCCATGAAGACAGGACTGAAGATTATTGAAAGAGAATCTAAAACAAATTTTTTTTCAAAAGGATAAAAAACAAAATGCAACGTCATTTCTTTTGTAAGCTGTTTTCACATGGCTGAAAAGAAAAGTATGCAGTAATGCCGGCATGATCAAAAATAAAATTATGACACGTATTAAAGACAGGGCATGCAATATCTTCTCCAGAACCCTCTAGATACACCTTATTTTCAGATCGGTTTACATCCACATCACACCCAGACAGCTATTAATAAGGTTTGATGAATTTAAAAAAAAAAAAAAAAAAAAAAAAGGGGGAATAAAATCCATGTAGTGGTTATGATGAATTTCTAGAAAAAAGGTTGACAAATCCAACATTTCAGACTGAACTGGTTGGACCTAACTTTTCTGCTGTAATTGGCCGAGTTACTACCTCTTCTTCCTGTTAATGACTCCAATTGCATATGTCCCATAGCGTGCACTCACCGAATGCAGCAGGAGAAAATGGCTTTACCGGGAATGGAAGAAGAGGAACCTAAGCCGAGCTCAACAGGAAGCAAGAGGAAGGAGGAACGTTTATTTGAAAAGGCATTAAATAAAAATCGTTTAGACAAGAGCAGAAACGCGAATCAACATGGGCGCAGCATTTCGGAGATAGCAGCAGCTTCAGTACAATTTACATTACATTTTATAAAAAGCGCCTTACAATTGAGTTTTACCAGCGGTGCCATCACTGGAGGCAAATGAGGGTAAAGTTTCTTGCCCAAGGACACACCAGGTGACTGAGGTGGGAGCGGGATGTGAACCTCCACCCTTATCAATGAATGCCCTGCCCTACCACCTGAGCCACCTGTCCCAATTTGGGTCTAGTCTGCTTTTCTGCTGGACAGGTGAGACTTGTTAGTTATGAATTAATAACTCTCCAAAGCAAACAAAGCTCTATAATTCTGATGTGAGTAGATTAATGGTTGTCAGCAATAAGCTAGAGAATACAGCAACGCCAAGATCAAAAACAGATTAATGGCAAATGACACTCAACGGCACCTCAGCACCCGTTTATGTCAAAATGTTTGGCAAGAATGTGGACATTCCACCACCAAGATAACACCCGACACAGGATGAACTGGGTCATCGTGGCATAGATTGCCCATCTTCAAGAAATAGATTTTTTTTTCATTGGGAAATGTTGGTATTTTTAAAGCAGTATCAGCCACTGCGCTGATAAAAAAAAAACTCCTCCCGCTCCTTTAGGCTGTTCGGGGCGCTGCGCATGCACAGGTTTTAGGTGTGCGGCTTTGGAATGAGATCTAAGGGAGAGGGGCAGGTTTTCCCTTTTCGAAATTCTGGCTTTCAGCTACTCTGGGAGATCATATGCCCTGCCTTTAAATACGACAGGATTAAGAATGTAATTTTACAATTTGATACTTCAAGAAACTTGAAGAAACTGCAGTTTGTAAAAAATAGCCCAATATAACATCAAGTTTCTGTGACTCTCAGGTCTTATCCAACTTCTGGAAAAGAAATTTTCAGAAACGGCTCAGTCCATGAACAGCTTGCAGCATCTTACAGGTTTGCTCCTCATTACCACAGGAGTTTCCTTGTTTAAGGCAATTCAAGGCATCTCACAGCCACACAAGCATTGAAGGACTTTTTTTTTTTTAACTTCTTTTTTTAAACTGATTATAAGGCTTTGTAGTTCAATTTTAACTCATTTGGTGAATAAAAAAAAACAAACACTTCTTTAGATCCACAAACATCAGCAACCTAATGATTTCTGAAGAAATGTCAAATTGCTTCTAAAGGCATTTCCAAATAGGATGTCCCCTGTGAGCAATCAAGCAGCTCTAAATGTACGGTCAGCTACTATTTTGCTAACAGGTCAAACATTAAAAATACAACTTTGGCTCTGCAGGAAGCAGTACAACCTCAGCCGAGCACAACATCAGGGCATGGGACTGAGGCTTTCAGAGCAAGTCAGGGTTACAGTATCCATGGAAAAAAACAGAAAGAAACCCAGTGCTTGTATATCATTGTGGTTCATCACGCATTACTGATGTTGGTGCCGTGAATTCACATCCGCTTTCAGATATAAAATGAAATATATTCTCTTAAATGGAAACAAGCAGAACCACCAAGCTTAAGACTGAAAGCATCATCTTCACGCCTCTTACATCATCTTTAATCTGCAGATGTGGTCTGTGACAACTCCCACCCTGCAATCGGGTGAAAGTGAAAGTGATGTGTTTACCAGCATGTCACAGAGGTGATCTGAGCCGGAGCTGAAGCCGCTGGTCTCCGAGTCTTCAGGGCTGCTGGAGCGAGAATCCAGAAAGGAGCCGGAGTCCAGTCGATTAGCCATGCGTGCCATGCCAGGGAACTTTTCCAGGAAGTCAGCCGTCATGCTCATGGACTCGTGGGGCAAGTAGCTCTGGGGTTTACCGAGGATACTACTGAAGGGGCTGTTCAGTATGCCGAGCACTGGGAAACAAGAAAGTTATAGCATTTACAGTCTGACCGAGACACCTTGTGTGTTTATGATCATTTTGCAAGATGAGCAAGTACAGAAAATGGGATGCATGTGCTGAGTCTACACAGCAGTATTGATTTGTCAACAAGCAAGCCCCCACTACAAATAACAGGTTGTCCAAGGAACTATATTTTGCACCTATGTTTGTTCTAAATTTACATTTAATTTGATTTTGTATCATTGAAAGCCTGAAGCGGAAACTGAAGTTGAGCGAGTAGCCGACGTGCCAGCTGGCTGAAATGTTAAAGAGTCAATTAAGAGAAAATTGGGACATTTCCAGTTTCACATTTAATATTTGTAACCTGACTGTTATTAATATGAAACTCAGAATCTGGACGCCTTTCCCTGTAGCTAAAGGACTGCAGGCTGGTTTATCCGTCACATTTCCCGATCCAGCCCAGAGACAGCCAAGCAGCAATTCCTTTTGAGTTAACTAGACTCTTCCTCTTTCCGTGACCAAGTGAGTCAGCTGGCAACTGTGGCAGGTATGTACTGCGCGGCCCGTAACAGTGAACATGAAGCTCTAAAGGGATTATTCAGCTGTGGGCTGTAGTCAAAGCCCTGTCCCACTTTGTAACAGGCCCACTTTAGAAACCTCTGAATGAAATATTGCCAGGATTGTTTGCGCATGAAATAAACTACTCCAAATAGGGTGAGAATCATAATCAGACGTACATCTATAGACACTAATCTCACCATCAGACACCCAAAATGTCAGCATTTACATAAAAGCTGGTTCGGGCAATGCGCCAATGTCTCACAAAACCTACAGCTATTACCATCCCCACACTACATCAACAGGTAATAAGAGCTCATCTATGGCAACATGACTTGGCTGCTGGGAAAAGAAAAGTAGTTTAACTGGCTTTTTTTTGCCTGCTGGCTTCTAGAGATGCAACAAAGCAAAACTGCTACATCATCCTCCCTAGCGACGCTACAGTCTGCTCCCACACAGAGATGGCTGCTAACCAATCACCACATTTCAATATTAATGACACATCACAACAACCTTAATCATGTTGCAATATCAGTTAATATGCTGCTAAAATGGGTCATGAGAGCAAACAAAACCACAAACACATTAAACTACAAGTTCTGCTTCAAATCTTTAAAACATTCAGATGAAGGGAAGGTTCAGCACTTACTGGAAGGTGAGCTGGTCTGAACCTGGGATGGGGGACTGTGTGTGTCTGTCTCCTGGCTGCTCCACGGTCTGTCCCAGCCGGACAGACGGAGAGACTGAAGGCCAAGGCCCAGGTCTGTGACGTCCGACGGGCTCCTGGATGAAGGCATCTCCTGGGAGCCGGGTATGCTCCCACAGTTGGGGAAAAGCATCCTCCTGCTGCCCACCGCAGCCAGCTCCGACTCTTTTAAAGCCAAGATGCAGTTCAGAGATGTAGCAAGAGAAAAGAGAGAGATGTTAGCAAGCCAAAAAGCAAACAGTCAGCTTTACAGAGGAAAGGGCAGGGAGAGCTCTGCCAACACATCCTCTGTAAAAAGAGAAATCACATTGAAAAAAGCACAAAAAAATCCCTCCCCATTACCACATCTCCCCCCCTACCCTGGCTGACAGCAGAGCTAACCTGCTGCCTCTGTGCCCGGTGCAACTGCCATGCATCTCCGTCCGCATCACTGACCCACCTAGCAGCATGTGACATGGCTGCTGATGCACTCGCACACCCCTGCTAATGACATCAGCCTTACCCCCACCTCCCCGCCTCCTTGCCTAACAACTGTGTAATGAAAAATTCCTGCCGGAGCTATTGGCTTGTTGATGGAAGTACTCCCCTCTCTGGTAGGCACAGCACGTCTCCGAGTCAGTGGGACAACAGCTGCCAGCGCCGATACTGCTGCTGCTGCTTTCTGTGTCTAGCCTTGTTTCCTGAGCGAGCTGACAGAGGCAGGAGGGGAGGGCGGAGAGGGGCAGAACTACAGCAGCATGGTGGGAGGCAGCATGGGAGCAAATGACTCAGCACACTTCAAAAGTAAATCAGGCGCAACGATTTTTTTTTTCCTCAAAGAGGAAAGAATTGTTGGTGAGGTTGATTTCATTTCTAAAACAGTGAAGAGACACGCAGCGCCTCGCCGTAGCAGACTTGACTGATCAGATGACGGAGCAGTCTTGCACGGAAAGCTCCTCCCATCCCTTCCCATGTGTGGAAAGCTTCCAGTTACACCCCTGATTCAGCAACACCAAACTGGGTTGGATGGGGCAGAGGCCACGGTGGAAGTTTAGCCCAATTTTCAATGTGCTCAATGTAATTTTCCATTTGAAAGTTACAAAGCATTCGTGCTGCCATGTCAAACAGGACAGCATAGAGTCCAGGCTGGCTTAGAGCAAGTTAATTCAAAAGGACACGGACACTATGCCAAGCTAATGTCTTGGCAAATTCACTCCTGAAGGGAAAAAAAGGAAAGGGGAACTCAGAATTGCTGCAATGCTGCAAACCAGCGATGCAGCATGAATCAGCTGCTGGCAGCAAAATGATAGTGACAAGGTGAAGCTTTAAAAGATGCTGTGAGGAAATACGATGGCGCTGCATCAGGGATGCAACTTTCCACCTGAACTTGCACATTTAAGCTTTGCAACTGGGGTCATTTCATGGTTCTTCATAAAGCTGAATCCCACAACACTGTAGGATGGATATGTTTTTTTAAACAAGAATTTTAATTTTTCTTGCTAATAGAATTCAGATTCAAGTACTTTAAAGCTCACATTATCCTCCGCAACTAAAATTAAAACACTCACTCAAATCTCAGGATGTTGGACAGTTGTTGGACCAAGCTCCCATTTTAGCATCTCACATGAGAAATTATTCTTAAAAAAAAAAAAAAAAAAAAAAATTTCACGGCAGAAAATGCCAATTAAAAAAAAAGCCTGCAAATTTAAAGGAGAAAAGTTACCTTTGGGACGGGAAAAAAAAAAAAAAAAAAAT
>JAVQJG010038415.1:0-27655 GCA_036024015.1 Craterocephalus amniculus | reverse complement strand
GGGAGGTGTTCTGGGCACGTCCCACCGGGAGGAGACCTCGGGGTAGGCCCAGGACCCGCTGGAGGGATTATATCTCTCGGCTGGCCTGGGAACGCCTCGGGATCCCCCCGGATGAGTTGGCAGATGTGGCCCTGGAGAGGGAAGTCTGGGCTTCCCTGCTTAGGCTGCTACCCCCGCGACCCGACTCCGGATAAGCGGAAGAGGACGGTACGGTACGACGGTACGGTGCTGCTCAATAAATGACACAAAGCAGGCTACACTGTTTTGCTTAATTTATAATCAAGTTGAATGAATAAAACTGCAGCCTCAATAAAAGCGTTTCCTGCATGAATCCTGTGCATGATGCATTTAAGTGCCCTTAAACAATCAAAACAAGCAAAAACTGCGCACTCACATATCATGAGGATGTATTTTGTTGTAGTCAATATCTTATCAATATTTATTTGTGAAGGTAAAATCAGGATTATACTTCTGTATATGCATTGCAGTTCATTTGTACTACACTGCAAGTAATTTCTTTTTTACAGCTGCAATATTTTACATTTTTATGGTCAAATGCCACAAGAGAAAAGACGTAAAAATAACCGCAAAAATAAAGCTTTTTATTTTTTATCAACAGGAAAAGGAAAGAAAAAGAGGGGAAGAAGGTTAAGGTAAATGGTTTAGAGTAAGGTAGAAAGAATAGAAGGATGTGAATGTAGGGGAAAAGGAGAAAAGGGAAGGATTAAGGGTAAAGGATTTAAGGTTAAGATTAAAAGAAGAAAGGGTTTCATAATTTTTAGTGGAGGTCAGACTGAGGTGCCATCAATGCTGAAAAGCACAGAGGTTTAAAAGTAACATCTGCTCCCATCCAGATGTCTCTTTCAAGCAAGGCCTTTCAAAAATATACTGCATCACAACATCACGGCCTTGCAGGGGAGCTACAGCATGGACTTCCTGCAGTCCAGACCTTTCACCAATAGAAAACATTTGGCGCATCATGAAACGAGTCTCCAGTTATTTGCTGTGAAGTTCTCCACAAGTCTGTTAATGAGCCATTAAGGAGTCGGGGAGCTGCTGCTGTGATCCCTGTCTGGCAGGGATCATTAATACTACGCACTTATACAAATAAACTTATGTCTGATGTGATCTAAGTCAAGATAACGTCTGAGTCATTAGTCAACCAGAGTCGGATTCAGTCTGTTTTGAGTTAAAAATGAGCATGGCTGTTCAACACGACGTAACCTAGTATTTGTACAGGGGGGCCAGGCGTTTCTACAGGGGTCATAAATATTTCATGGAATTAAAAATAAATGTTTAAAATAATCAACTATGAATGACACGCAGAAGGTCAGTGAAGAGGGCAATATCCTCGTTGACTATAAAAAGGTTAGAGCAGGCACAGACACACCTGCTAATGAATTATAAAAAAGTCATTTATCCAAGTTGTGTCACTCTTTACTGTAAGCAGCTCTCCGTCAATCCCACAGAGCCCATCATGGCTGAATGGAGCCATCTCTCTCATTTCCTTTCTGCTTCTGGTAATGTTTGTGTCCTTTTATCACAGCCTTGGTCTCTTTCATCTTCCTCTTTTCATTTTCTATCTCTGTGTGCGTCTTTTTTTTTTTTTTACCTTACAAAAAACTTCCTGCTGTGCAAACATTGCCCAATGAGCAAACTGGTTGCCTTTTGTGGGTAATTCAGTGTAAAGTCTTGGTATTAAAATGCCAGCTGAATCCAAATTCACAATAAATCCAATGAAGCTTCTGCTTCAGCTGCTGGATTTGTCCTTAGCCAGGATGCATATACTCATTCATAAATGTACACATTTCTAATGAGTAATTTATCTTAACTGTGACAGTGGAAAAACTGCGTTAGAAGGTTCTGATAAAATGAGATGGAGGTTGCTGAGCTGAATGCCCTCTTTTTGGATCACTGTCCATCTAAGAGCTGTATAAAGACATTTTATTTAAAATCTTTGTGAGAATAAGTTTTACATCCTCCCACTGATCATATTAAGCAACTACCATTTCAAAATGTGCATGCACTTTCAAATCAGGGCTTAAGGAAAAAAGAATCTCCATCTGTATACAATATCAAAATAAATCTTTTTTCGTTATAAGGTTGGGTTAACCTAACCCTAATTGTTTTTGGTTGGATGAAGAACTGCGCTCAAAAAGATCTTGAGATAACATTTTTAGTGCATATCAGTAACCCAAATGGTAATGTGGCAGTGTGGGGGCCATTTTTGTGTAGCTCTTCTTTGCCATGGCTTCTCCACATTTGAATTTGGCATCTGCATCATTTGGTGTAGACGTGCATGTTGGGGTCATTTCGTCTATCCATCGATTCGGTTCACAGCAATCCTTAACAAGGCTTGTCCAAGCATGTAGACCAATTAATTACAGTGGAAACATCCAAAATCTGCAGGTTAGTGCCCCTCAAAGACAAACTTTGCACACCCCAATAAGTCCTGCCTACATTGTGTAGGTTTCACAGTTGTAAACCAACATTTTAACATTAGAAACTCCATAAAACTATACCCAACAGTTTACGCTTTACATGCATGACTGCACACCTGATGCCTCGTTTAAAGTCCCACAAGCAAAGAGCATATTTTCATACTTCGAATTTAAACGGCTATGTAAAGTATCCCTCCTCACCAAGCTCATTTACAACAAGTTTGACGCAAACCCAGCAGAGGAAGGCTTCATACTTCAACACTGACACAGGCATCACAAACCTGTGAGGTTGGGAAAGGTAACCCTATTGAAAATACTTTTTTGTGCCAAACAGTTTTACCAAACTCATTGCTTAAGCCTTTAAATGAAAAAATACTATTTTTATCCCCATTTCAATCCTGACATGCAACATTTTCTCTTTGTCTCTTCAAACCTATGCTCAGGCCTCTCACTCGCTTCACTCTTGGTCACTTTTTGCTGATACCGCCTTTATTCAAATGAAAATCTTGTGTTACTGTAAGTTGTCATTTCATCCATTTTCCCTCCATTTTCCCTCCATCAATCTTAAGTTTGTTCGCATATTTTTGTATGTCTGTGAGCCTCACTAGTTTCTACAAAGTGGTTGTCAGCATCATGAGGCAAACAATGCCATAAATACAACCTAGGCAAAATAAAAAAAATCATTGCCGTGCACAAAGAAGTTTCAGAAGCAACAATAAAACAGAATGAGAAAATCTGGTATCTCATCATATTTTACCTGAGAAAAATGTCTCATCTGTCACACACATTACTTTCTCTCCTGCCTCGCAGAGGTGGTAGATTGCTCTCATCTCTTGCTGCTCACCGAGCGTGCCCAGAAGCTGCATTCTCACAGGTCTGACAGATGATGGACTGCAGCTCCACTCTACAGGCCAAGCAAAGTGTGTGTGTGTAAGTGTGTGTGTGTGTGTCTGAATGCGGCGCTTCAAGTGATATGTCTGAGCTCAGGAAACTTGTAAGAAACCTTCATGCCAATGTCGGTGTATACGCTCACAAGTCCGGGCTCAAACACAGACACCTGTGTTTAAAAGTGATGTGGCCAAACAAGCTGCTGTGGAAAAGAAAAAAGACCAAAACCTCAGACCTGCTAATAAACAAACTTTCGAACTCCGACCATGGGAGAAAAAAAAAGTGAGATAATTTGTCAGGCTTCATGTGCCTCTGTCAACGGGGACTCAAAGAAAAATGACACTCATGGAAGCAGGGCATCAATACACAGACATTCACATAAATGATACGAGTTCAAAGTCTCAAACTAAGGTAAACAGATCACACACCCAGTGCAGTGAAGGAAACATCGCACACACAGACACAAACACAAAGAGAAAAAGACAGCCTGTCATTTGTCCATGCATCTTCAAATGGAGGCCCCCAATTTTTGCATCTCATTAATGTTTCTTTGACACTGAGGATTTCAGACAAGTCAAACATAAAAAGCCGCTTTGGTCTTAAAAAACCTCACTGGATTTCTAAAGACACGTCCACAAACAAGAAAGCCTTTCTTTTCTGGCAGACTAACCGGATTTGTACTAGTTACTTATGTTTTGAGCGAGCAAACAGCACTTTACCTCCATGTAACAGCAACCGGCTCCTGATGCGCTGACAGCTGTGTGGATAATTGGTGTATGTAACATGTCACACCGACAGTCATGTTTATATTCATGTTCTACTGGGCCCGTCATCCTGTCGGTACACACATGCAGTCACCAGAGGGCTTCAAGCAGACAGTTCAGTCTGAAACTGTCCTCCGTGCGTAAAATCATTAACGTCACTTTAGAGTCGAACCCTTTGAGGAACTGGTTTTTACATTTCATCAGAAATAATTCCCACCACCCATGAATTTGAATTTGTCGTATTTGGGCTGTCAAATGTTTTGAGCTGTTGTTGCACAGTTCATCACTGAATGAGGCAATAAGTCTTAAGTTCACAAATAAAGCAATTAAATAATCAGTCACTCAGTGAGTCAGCCATCTTCCTTTGTCATCTATAAATTGAAAATAATAGCAGAAAAGCATGTTTTAGTCTGTATGTTTGGTCCCTTCGTCATAAATCTATCCATGAATGTGGGGACAATGGCCCTTTTCTGTTCTGTCTTTGTTCTTGAAGAATGCCACATTACCTACATTTCCCTCGAGTGTTAACACACACACCAAAATAAATAACACACCCACACAGAGGATGAACAGGCAGGTGATTGAAGCACATGGAGCGGACTAGTAATTAGAGGACGGTGGAGTGGAGAGTGGTTGGACATCAATCTTGTACTTTCACTTCCCCCCTAATTCTCTATCCTAACAATCGCTCTCTTCACCTTGATTTCCTTTCCATCGATTTCCCCCCCAACACATTCTGTCACCCTGTTGTTGGTGCCATCGGCCTTCAGTCAGGCTTTCATGGTCTTTAAAAAGACCTTGTAGTTTCAAATGTCTGCATCAATGTTTTGTGTTTGTCAATAAGTATAAATAGAATGTTTTATTTAATAAGGCTGGGCAACAAAAATAACAGTTGTAGGCATTTGTCTTAAATCTGGAGAATAATTCTCCACATAGGACAGTTTTATTTCTCACATACTCCTTTGTAGTTTGGGGACAACGTTTCAACACAAACAAGCCTGCGAATCCATGGAAATATGATCAAATCCAAATTCACCACTCGACTTTGATATAAAAAAGTAATGTTTTCCAGTTTGAACCATTCTCCTCCACTCAAGTTTCTACGTTTGCAAAGCCTTAGGTTTTTTATTTTCACATGATATGAAACAATTACATTCAAACTTAATAAATAATGTGCACACTTCTTTCATAATGGTTCAAATTCACAATACATAATTTAAAAACTTTGCTCACCTTTAACATGACCATTAACCTACACAATTTAATTAAAAAAATACAACCAACAAAGGTTCACAAAATGAAGTACAACAAATTTTCTGACCATCATCTTGAGTATCCTGATGGACAGTAATAGATGCAGAGATAAACCAGTAGGCTGTTGCTTTATATGCCACATGAGGAGGATAATTCAGGAGCTCTGGAGTACTTTTATGCAATTTTATATATAACATAGCAGTGTGCCCTAATGCTATAATTCCCCTCAGGGGAAAAATAGGTTTGTTCATTCAAGAACAAGTGGCCGTCCAGATAAGATTTACTTTCATTCTTCCCAACACCATTAGTGTGGTAGACTGCACACTCTTGTGCATCAAATGACCCTCACTCTCACTCCATAAATGTCCAACTCCTTTCTGACTCCCAGAACCACCAACTCACTGGGGATCTTACAGAACAGATCTGTGGGCACGTGCTTCAAACAAGTAGCAGCTGGTGATACATGGCCCGTCGGTACACATCTATTCATATGAAACATTTTAATAGATGATGTACATATGGGATAGTGTATCTATTTAAAACTATTTGATTAATCCCAACCTTTTCAAACATGCAACAACAGGCATTCTCTTAGACATGACATAGTTTGGTTAGCACCGACCACTGATGCCTAAAATTACCATCTGCTGACTGAAGAGGGCATTTTTTCTGCATAGAGCAAGGAATATTTTCTCCGTTTCTTAAAGTGAACTTGATTTATGGGATGTGTGGACTGGATCAGAGGAATTACAACAGCAACACATAACTCTTCCAATGCAGGGCCTTATCCTTTAAAGGCACAAAGCAGAGCTCATTTATCAAATGTAAGGCAACATCATATGTGTAACAAACAAGCGGTAATGTGTAAGTAACAAAAAAAAAATACAACCAGGATTTAACTCACGCTGCTGTAACTCAGATGTTTGTCACAACCTGCATGTGGACAATGACGGATGGACTCTCCTTGCTAGCTTATCTCAAAAAAGGTCTTTATTAGCAACTTGGCAGAGGCAAATATCCACAGAAAAAGGGAAAACAGCTCTACAAACACACATCAGTATGCTGGCATTTCAGGGGACTTTCAAAGCTCTCTAAATGCTAGTGTTCTGCTTTGAGATGAACGCCATGGTCCCATAAGCATTTTGTGTGCATGTACACAAACTGATGTTATGATATGGTGACCTAAAGATTAGAGACTAGCGGATTGTAAATATCTTTCCATGGTTGCAATCTTAACAGAGAGACCGTTTTAAACTACAATCTTCCCCAGAGTTTTGGCTGAAATGAGGGCATGAGATCTAGATGCAAGACTTCAAGCCTGGAAATGAGGCAAAAAAAGATAGCAATGTTTTTTAGTCAGTATGAAAACAAGTTAAAGGCTTGTTTCAAGTGACTAATTTTATTTTTATCTAATATCTTCAAAATAAGATAAGAGAAAATGAGGCGGGATGATGGAGGAGGGTGAATAAGATAGAAAGAGTGAGATGAGATTAGATAAAGCTTATTGGTCTGCGGTTTAAATCCGCCGCAGTATCTGTGACAGCAGCTCTGGACTTGTTTAAACCCTTGTACCTGCAGTGAGTGCTTGAGGCGATGATCCCCTGAGTTATAGCACATATACACATGGGCTTGTTGTATAATAGTGAGTGTGGTGGCTGTGCTGGAAAGAACATGTTTTCCAAATATCTAATTCTACTAACAACAAAAAAAAGTTAACACTCATAAGATGGAATCATGCTCTTTTACAATATCACAGTACACAGAGCTTTTGGTTCTCGCCTCTGGTGATGGATCTACTGAAGCTGAATGTGACAAACAGCAGGCAGCCAGTTAATGTTGTTCCACTCATTTGTGTTAACTCAGCTTTCTCACTTTAGTAGCAAGCTAGTGGGGAGAGTCAGCAGATTAGTCGTTTTCAGCCTTTATTACCTTCCAAAATATTAAAATGATTTGACCACTGCTTCTCAGACATTTAGTCTCATGAGTGTCTGCTTGCTATTCTTATTTCTTTTAGCAAATGTAACAAGCAGACCTATAGGAATTGCAACAGGTAAACCAGGTGCAATCATGACACAGAAAAAGGTGTAGTGATTACATTTACCTTCCTTAGTTCTTTACAGCTGCCATTACATGACCTAAAGGTGCCTTGTGTAACAAAATCAAGAGTCAATGTAGAAAAATGAAATAAAATAACTAATGTTATTATACTGACATATCGTAGCTGCCATATTTGTACTACCATTTTTCTGGTGTCTGAATGGACAGAAAACTTTGTATGAAGTGAGAACATGGAGTTCTAAAACTGCAGTACTAGCTTTGTTTAATCGGTGCTTTAGCACCATTTGGGATAAGTAACGCCTTAGAAGGAACATAGAAGAAGAACGTACACGTCTATACATTTTTGAAGTAGTTACCTGTAGAGCAGTCATCGCTGCACCTGAGGTCACTGGATCCACTCAGATGAAAACATGCTTGCAACATGTGAAAAATTGTCACTACAGATACTGTCCAATAACTACTTGCTATACCCTTCCTTACCACTAGATGTCAATAACTTACACAATGTGCCTTTAAATGGTAACAGCACTTAGAATCAAAGGTAAAAATGATATCAGGGATAGATTTAATGTTAATTTTTGGTTGAGATGTGCATGGTTAGTGTTAAACTGTACATTGCCGTGACTGTATGTTATTTAACTATATATAATACGAATTGGTTGCAGCTCGCGTCAATTGATGTTATGCTTTCTGAAATTAAATGGCTTTAAAACAGTTACAGTTGTTAACTTTAGGGCACCTTTCACTGGATAACATGGTATAAAAAGTCTAAGACTTACTGACTGAAAAGAATTAATTTCAATCTAACTCATGACTGACAGTCCTAATGTACCCTCAGTTGTTCAGAAACAGTTTCACTACACTAGCAACACAGTATCCTATAGATGTGTGGTATTATAAAACACTTTAAAGTGCTTAAAAGATTCTTGTTTTGTTTTCCCTTCTTTCCTTCTTGTTGCCATCAAGCCTTCTGTGACAATCGGAGCCATTTCAACCCATTTTCCCCTCAGTAAAGAGCCTTTTTATGAAGGCAATTTCCTTCACTCTCCGATTTTTCCTGCCGGTAATTTTCATTGGTTTGTTATGTAAATGTTGTTCTCTATAAAAAGAAAATTTATGCAGTCCTCCATAATATTTTATTTTGCTTTATCCATCATCTCCTCCACTCCTCTGCCTCCAACTTTCCATCACACATAACCACTGACTAGACCTGCAGACCTGCTCATTAATTCATCTATGCATCCACTGAGGTCCAAAGCCAGGAGAGTTGACCCGGCTTGCCTTAATCTCAGGAGGAGTAATTAATCTTTGACCTCTCACACATGTGTGATATATAAACTGCTTGTTGTGGAAAATATATAAGATGTTGAATTGTGTGCAAGAAGTTTTACCATTTTTTTCTAACACAAAACAGACAACACAACCAGTAACAAATGCAAAATAAGTAAACAAACAGAACCAACATCAAGAAACTAAACAGTCAAAAAAGGCATCCAAAAATGCCACAATGGCACAAAAATCTGATAAACAACAATTGAACAATGTATCTTTTTTAACAATGGAACTTTTTAAATCAGAAACTAATAAACGCTCTTCCATTACATCAAATAACAACAAGCTTACCTTTTCCTAAGTTGGGCATTTTTTTATGAAACATGTATGGACACAGTCAGATTTGGCCTCTATTAATTTGCCTGGAGAGGGCCTTTAGATGACTTTGCTGGGAATTAGGGCTCAATCAATTGGGGATTTATACCTACACAGACCTACTATGAGACATCTTGCTGTCTACCAAATACTGTCAGTCTGAGGCAGAGATCTCATAAAATCAGGCAAATACAGTTGCACTGAGAATTTCGCTGACATAACCATGTAGAAATGCATTCACATGAACTTTATCAGACATTTTTGAGGTAATGTTTCTATTAAACTCATAAGAAAACAGTGAGTTTCAGGAGGATATTTCGGGTGCCAGTGAAGTTGGAAATAATCTAAGTTTAACTTGAACCAAAATAACTGAGCCATAAGAGGAAATACTAACAGTTATAACCTGCTGGGTGGGAAATAGGCTTTGTGCAATGACGTAAAACCCAGAGAGTGTAAGGTGGAGATGCAGCTGACGTCTAAGGATCTCACTTGCCTTAAGCCCCAAACTTTACTGTACATTAATGTTGCAGGCTGTAATAAATGCTAATTGTCATGCTACAAATAAAAAAATTAATGTGTCAACTTTTTTGCAGGTAGGATAACAGGAGAAGATCTTTCATGTGTAATTCTCTCTGCATGAAGTTGATTAGTCTCATCAGCTCTTTCAGCATTCTCGTGGTTGCACTCTTACTTCTCAGCCATCATCACCCCCCCCCCCACACACACACAGACACACACACACACACACACACACATACACAGCTGGGTGTAAACTATTAGCTTGATCTGCAAGCACCAATCAGCACTCAAGCTCAAAAGTTTTGAGTTCTTTCAATCCAACCAGCTCCATGTTTAAAGGCACTGAAAATGATCTAATCAGCCTCCCGTTTGTTTGTGAATCTTATTCTGCCTACCAACCTTGTGGACATTTGTGTGTGTGCGTTCGTGCGTCAGGGTTGCCCCGGAGCCTTACAAATGATAGCATCATCAAAAGGAAGAACCCTGGGACAATCAGTGTGTGAATACTGTGCCATTAGGCTGTACACTGTGTGTATGTGCCCAAAAGAAATTGCCTTATTTTGGTGGGGAAGGAACTGCATTCACTACCTTTTTACAGTTCCACCTTCAAACACACTCATGGAGTATTGTCAGCCTAGACGAGCTAATCCCAGATAAGAGAGAAAAGACAGGCTTTTTCATTAATGGCATCAGCTTGCCAACAAAGGCTGGCAAACCAAAGCACAGACTCACACACAGCATGAAGTCATTTCAAGACACTTTAGTCTGAGTAGGCCAAACAATGCTCCAACAAAAACACAGGAAAACACAGCAGCACTAAACTGGATGATTTTCTCCTTTTTTCTTTCAGAACTTTATGCATTTAATGTGAAGATTGATTTGTCCCATTTTGTGAGACCAAGCCTTGTAACTTCATTAATTAGCTTCTTTCCAATTGTATTCTTCTTTATTCAGATAACCAATTATTTGGTGAAATAATTACATTGCAGATTAAAAACTTAAACTGGCAGCAACATGAACAAAGTTTTCCTCATGTTGGAATAAGAACCGACTAACTTACATGTAAGTAACTAACTTAACTTACAATTAACCAATGAACCAGAACCACTGACATTACAAGAGGTGTTTGCTAAATTACAAACTTAGAGCTGCATTGCAACTGGGAAACTGGTTTCAACATTGTACTGTGCCACTAATCTGTTGTGCAACTTAAAGAAAAAGGTTATATGAAAGTGATTAGCTGTCTGGAGACAGTCTGACAAACCCAAAAAGCTAGATGTTAAAGAGCCTATTTTATGCTCATATTTGTTTCAGGTTATTTAATAGTTAGCCAAAAAGGCTTAAATGTTTCATGTTCTTGTGGAAGCGTCTTCCATTACTTATGTAGCTGGCTGGTTTGGTGTTATCAAAAATGCTCAGATCTAGTGGAGAAAGGAAGAAGGTGTGATTTTAGAGGCTGGTCTTACACTTGAAGTCAAACAACCCTACAGGCCTTTAGTCAGAATTCAGGGTCTGTGCAAGCGGCTCACCCAGGATAGCCTCAAAACATGTGAGTTAAAGTGGCCCTGTTCACGTCCATGCGTGATGTTAACATTTTCTACAGGTATATAAAGTAAACAACAAAACATTATGTTTTTGGTAGTGAATTGGACAAATGAGAAAAGATGACAGATAGATCAGGGGCGAGAGCTGAGAACAGCAGCTCCTTTTGGCATTAAGTTTGGGCTCCAGACTTCTTAAATGCACAAAAGGCACTATGCAACACAGCGAAGGAAAGAGAAAACCCCACGAGGTATATATTGTATTTAAGTTTTCAGGAAGTTACTGCTCCCTGCCATGACACATTTAGTTCCAGGCGATCCATCTCCCTAGTGTCTGCCTTTACACCAAACTCTGTATCTGAAGGTTCTGCCGTAACTCTTCGATTCCCTTCTTCATTTCCTCATCAATCCTTTTTTTAACCAAGTACCTTTGCTGATTTGTTAACCTTTCATAGTATTCTCAAATTATCTTCAATCATTATTTGCAAAAGGCTTTTTTCTCAAAGGTATTTCCATGCTACATACACGCGTTTTTCTCAGTCGGACGCTGTTCACACACAATATTCTCTGCTGCTCTTTCTCCATCCTCTTGGCTTGGAGCAGATTTCACCAGTGATGTAGCACTGGTTTTAAATATTCCTGTATTTTCAGATCAAGCTCAGGTAGACTATGCAGTTTCGACATAAAATGAAAAAAACCGGCCAGGAAAACCCACAGAACTGAAGTGGATTCCAGTGAAAGAAAAAAAAAAGACAAGAAATCTACACCTGCAGCTATATACATATATACTTTATATACATACATAGTCTAAAAAAGATATGTTTCTTTACATAGATTTAAGAGGCCTGGCAGAGACAGAGGGTTTGCTTGGATTTGGCCTGGTTCTACAAACTTTGTGATAAATCAGCTGTGGATGGGATGATTTCTTAACAGCAGTGATGTTCATGGCAAATTTAATCTTCTGACAGTTTGGGATTGCAGTTTTGGACACTGCAAAGCTGCTGGGAGGTAAATCATCATCATATTCTGTTCTACACCACAGACTTTGCTTTCTAACCTACAAACACACACATATGCAAGCACTGTTCTTCAGTCTTTGTGAGGGCTGACAGTTACTCCTACAATTTCTCCACATTATCTCCCATCTGACCACCCTGTGCGAACAAACAAAAGCCAGTCAACAATTCAGAAACCATCATACACCTACACGACTCCATGGGGTAATGGTATCACTTAAATTCATCTAAACATGAAGGAGTTTCTGATATTTTAGGTTACAAGGATTTCGAGCAGGCAGGACACCACAGAGCTCAGCGAACTATAGAACAACAGCCATCCATACAAAGGAATTTTGAAACCACGCACACGTTTTAAAAGCTCCATGCTCACATATAATACGCCTGTGCATTGGGCTTTTCAGTTCAGTTCAGTTCAGTTCAGTTAAATTTATTTTGACATGTTAAAGAAACAAACAAATAAACGTGAAAATATCAACAAAGACAGTCGAAAAGGAGTGGGTAGAAGTAAAAACTTATTAAGCCCCACCCCTTCACCATCACCCCTTATATAATTCTATTCAGCTCCCACTAAACACTTAATGTACAAGTCTATACCTTGCTTACCTGCGCTTACAGTGATGGCTTCAATGAACTGATCCCTCCAGCTGTTGGTTCCTACCAGCAGAGCCAGGTTGGTTTTCTTTATGAGCTTGTCCACTGTATTCTGCAAAAGAAAACACAGATCAATTGTCTTGTGTGTAAAGTAACTGTTACACAGATCAGAGAGCCAACAATTATTTACTTAATGTTGTGATTGCTTGTCAGCAAGGAAAAGTTTTGTCCGGGTTATTCCCAGTTTACAGAAATGCATCCTTGCTGGGTAGTGAGACAAGAAGGAGGAGGCATCTACATGCTCACTAGGATGCTCTGGGAACATTTATCAGGAATTTGTCATTTTTGTCCAAGGAGAGTCTGTTTTTGAAAATTAAAGACATTAGGCTGGCAACAGGTACAGCTCAACTTGTTGTTGCTGGCAGAGGAGGGAGGCGGGGTAGAGCTGTGATGCTAGGGAAGCACACTGAGGCTTAGCAGTAGAAAGATTTACTATAATTATTGTATCAACATGTACCTTATCTAATTTTATAGCCCATTTAGGAAAAAAAAACCTGTGTAACTTGAAAAGTCAGCCAAAACATACAGAATGCTCATCATGCTGTAAGTGCTACAATTTAACTTTTCATGCATTTTTCGATTCCTTGGACCATTTGATGCAGGTATAAAAAGTAAATTCAAGCAAACATTTACTTTGATCCTCTGAATATGTTTACTTCAGCAGCTTTCCAAGTAGGCCTTCTCCATTTTCCTCTTTTCTTGCTCTCTCTCTTATTACCTTAACTTTCTGTACTATTTATATCTCTTGTTTTCATTAAAGAAAGCACTATGACAGATTAAGATAACACACACATCAGCTTTAACACAAACTCATGTATACACACTGAAATATGGAGCAGAAAGGATTGCACTATTTCTGTGCACTACAGAGAGATCCTGGAATAATCATTGTGTTGAATGGAGCTTCGGGATGTAAAAGCGCCTTGCTGCTGAGGACCCACACAACCAGTTTTACTCTGCCATTTGTATGTGGAGTGTTTACCCATGCTCAGCTAGGTTTTTGTAATACAGTATTTCCTTTTCTGTGCTATGCTGTTATTTTTATCTTGTTTGCGTTGGTTCTTTTGCTTCCCCCAGATTATCAAATAAGACTCAGCTGGGCTGGTTTAAAATGAATATGCATGTACGCAGCTTTCCAGAATGGGTTAACACAAACCCCAATGACAGTGAAGAGACTGTCAACCTGGCTTTGACCTATAATTCAGCACTTTTAAACCTAACACCCCGACTCTTCCCACTCTTTATTTTTTATTCATTTATTTGTTTTTAGTGAATACATACCTATATTGCATACAAAGGAAACCTATATGCACGGTCAAGCTGGAGTGAATCAGCATATTACAACCAACCAAGTTTTTTTTCTGTACATAACATAATTCACAGTTATAAGTAGACAAAATGTTTGATAAAAATGCACAGATTTGTACATTGTTTACCTCGTTTTGCAATCCGTATACACTGATTTTTAAACTGGCCTGTTTGTGACAAGTCAGCTCTCAAATTGTGTAGCTGTGCACACATATAATGGGCAACAGCAAGATCCTTCTGGATGGTATTTCACATTTAGCCGGAAAATTTCACAATGAAAACTGTTAATTGTTTTCTGCAAAATCCGATAATTTTAGTTTAGAAAAACCGACAGCATATTTTTAAAATATATAAAGAATGAACTCCATAGGCTGCATTACAGAGACAAACTTCCTTCTTGAGAAACACAAATAATTCTAAACTAGATCAAAAATTAGCTAAGTTCTGGCATTGTTTTCTCTATTTATAATCTGGCCCTAAAACGAATATCAGATTAAAAACAAAAAAACCCTTATAAACCAAAATCTTTTGTAGTCTTCAAGCATCAAACATTAGTGAAGTCCATTATCAGCCAATGGGCAGCTCTTCAGATAACTATTGGATCCACTTTCCAAGAGATGCACACAACAGCATAATTTCATGCATTGAAGCACTTGACAAAGTATGCTATATTGTCAAGTGGCAAGCTATTACTTGGAGTTATTAATTGTCTGTCTACAGCGAGAGTGTAGGTGGAGCAGCAGCAAAGAACGTGCATTAGGACACACAGACACACAATATGTAACATGGATGGTAATTACATCGAAGCTTGTCTTAAGAGTGTGTGGGAGAGAGATTGCAAGGAAACAACGCACACATATTACAGTTATTTCCTGTTTGCATCTAAAAGGATTGTGCCTATAATATGTGGGAGGTGATTTTGTGCAGGTTTTGTAAGCATATGCCTATCTACACAGCATGTTTTAGATTTCAAAGCAGCAGAACCCAAGCAGTGTCACACTATTAGTGAATACAGGATGTGCTTCTGCTTCCATTTCTTTCTGTGAATATAATGGAGCCTGGCTCAGGTTTGAGATGGTGTAGTTTATTTGCTCACCATTTCTGTCCGACTTAAATTGTTTAAATTCTCCTACAAAACTGGCATACCTTATCAGGTGGAAATTTCTTATCCTGACTGCTATTCACCCACCACAATGTTCCTTTTACATATTGTTAGGTACTATAAATAGGTTTTGGCATCTGCTTGTAATTAAAACCATCCATACTCCCAGGTTGTTAAGAAAAAACCTTGGTATCTTTCAAATCCTTTTCACACACTGCCAGGAAGACGAAACACTGACGTGCCTTTCCTGCTTTACGGCATCCTGTTTGGAGGATATGAAGGCAGGATCAAGAGTACATGTTGATGCATCTCTGAGCCCAAACATGGAGGTAGTCAAAGAGCCTAAATGCCATGCTCATGTAAAGTAAGCCATAAAACACCAAATACCAACTCAGTGTTGTCACTCAGCTGACTGTTTGATGCCAGCCTGTCGGTTTAAAGCACACATTAAAAGAGCTTATATGTCCTGTCTGATCAGTATGAATGAGTAAAGAGTAACAGCAACTGCCTCAAGAAGTTGATTTCCTGCCCATTAGTCAAGGAAGGTTTATAAGCAATGAGACATTGTGAGAATGTTTTAATATAACCAAGACCAACAAGTGTCACAGAAGGACAGGCTCGCATGAGGAATTGTCTAAATTAAAGAAGCTGAGATCATAATCTTAATCCTACATAAATTTGTTGTTACCTGGAATGTTTTGTCCTATTACAGAAAATTTACCAAAGAAGTAGCCCTAAAATAATGACATAACAAATGCAAGTGTCAGAGTTGGGGGAAAAAACCTTAATGCTAATACACACAGACCACAATACGCTCAATTTATTTTACTCCAATTTGATCAGATCAGGGTTTGCTGGTGTCAGAAACATAGATAAGAAAATCTTACCTTGAACTCGTACGATTCCTCAATAATGACCTCCAGTTTGACATGATCTCCCAGCATGGGACGGCCCATTTCTGCAATGCGTTGTTCCTCTTCATCTTTTCCCTTCAGTTCTTCTTGTTCCTCTGCCTCCTCCTTATGCTTTTCCTCTGAAAGGATCACAGGACAAAAACCAGTGTCACAGTTGTCAGTGAGGAAAGCGAGTTGTTTAAGGGAAGAAACAAGTTCTGATGTTTTTCAAAAAGCTGTTGCGTGTATGTGAGGTCCAAATGTTTGCTTAATTCTTTGAAACATCTTTAAAATTTGAACGTTAACAGTAGCCCTCCTGGGACACATGTCTGTTTTGTCAGGTATGAACTCAGTGTTAAATTTTAATGGTGTGAGGACAGCACCATCTGTTCACTTTACTTCTGTGTTGAAAGAAAATTCAAATTTAACCAAGTGATTCATAATTTCTTCATTTTAAATAACCTTTGAGCGAAATGAATGTGGATTACCTTGAATGTCTACTTAAGCTTTACAGTGTTCAGTCACTTTAGTTGCTTCATTAAATGAAGAATGTGTCTTTTGTCTCATTAACCTTGTCCTTCTGTCTCACACATCGCAGACCCCCTTCCTGTCTTTTGCTCATCTTTGTGATTTGTGTCATTAATTGAGATTCACTGTGGAGTGGTGGGATCAAAATGTTGAGGAAGCAAAGAGAATGGCTGATCAAATTTTCCATGGGCAGACAGTTAGCCATGCCATTACCTTCCATTATACAGCAGGACATTGTGGGTCTACATCAACTCCTTGGTCATTTGTTCCTTTCCGAGTTACTGCATAAAGTGTAAAAGCTCACTCACACAGCCAGCTATGCAAACTCATGCCAGGAGCCTCATTGTTACACTTCTACTCCATTAGAGGCAGTTTTTGGCTCTTTACATGCTGCAAGCAGAGCAACAAAAAGAACTTGCAGCATCAGTAATTGTTTTTTTCTCCTTGCAGCTCATATCTGTGGATAGTGCCCTGCTATTAGCAGGCCATAACAGGCTAATTAGCCGTTTGCAGGGTGAAGCTCTAAATTTCACAAGCACATAATGACCTGTCTGTTTAGAGGCTCTAGTGCTCTTTACACTTCAAAAACCACTAAACACTTTTGGCTTTTAGCTGGTGAGACGCAATGCAAATTTAATTTGCATTGCGTTGCTGGCTGGATAAAACACAGCTGCTGGGTTTCAGCAGTCAAAAGGTGGAGGATAAAGAAGGCATCAGCCAAAACTACAGCCCTTACATCCAACAAAATTCCTCAAACAGTGTAATGTCACCTAATGGATGGACAAATGTATCATGCCAGTTGTCCATCCATTAGGTGATTAGAAATGATTGATCCACGCCTCATCTTGCCTAATCAACTTTAGCAATGTGTGCTAGTAATAGGATTGGGATTCACTGGTTTGATCACAATATGATATTATATCGATACAGTGATACAGCGATTCGATGATTGCCGATATCTCAACTTCAGTCATGATATAATTTCGATTAGATTTGATCTAGGATCCATCGATCGATATGAGACGATATAAAGCAATATCATGAGTGATTGATCACAATTATTTCTATTCATCACAAAAAGCAACTAGATCATCGTTTAACGTTCTATTCCTGAGCTCTGGCATTAACATTCAGTTTAACAGAAAATATTTTCAAAATAAAAAGTGCTTTTGTTAACTGGTTATTCTATCGATTTTTGGCCGATGTTTTGATTTTTGATCGATATCATTGACTCACTGACCATATGATCGCTGTATCGATGTAGATTGATGCATTGTCCCACCCCTAGCTATTAAATAACTTTTAATGTTTCTAATCCCTAATTTTTTAAATGAAAATATAGTTTAATGTTTCAGATTGACAACTTTTTAATTTTTGACAATCTAGAGGACATAGATACCAAAACACACATGAACTCTTTTTTCATATGAAATGTCTTCTCTTGTTTTTCCACATACAGTAGCTTAACACCCTGTGGAGCCCATCTCACAGTAAACTACCAGCTGAATACCACATATATCCCTGTACAGTACTTGTAGCCATAAAAATGCAAAAGCCAGACTAGGACATTTGATTGATCGCTTTTCTGGAATGTGGTTGCATCATAGATGTTACACTGAAATTTTACACTAAAATCTTTTGAGGAATTTTTAAAAGTACGAAAAGAGAACCAGAAGCAGCAGCAGCAGTTTACATTATCAAGCTAAATTAATTCAGTGGTCTAAGTAAACAGTCATATGGGTGAAATGTTCAACAAATCAAAAACATACTAAATGTGTAAATTTTCCTCCATTTACATAAAAACTTTTAGACAATTTCCAAACAAACATAAAAACAGACAGAGATGTGAGTCATGCTACTGCATGAGAAAATGAATGCATTTCCCTACAGACCTTCAGGTTATCGGTCTCTATTATGACCTTCGAGTCTGTGATGCTGAAGCTGATTGTTTTGGTAATCAAACTGTCCACTCAGGCCTCTGCATGCATTTTGTGGCTTTAGGTGGAACTATTTTTACACCATATGCTGCATAAGCAGTGTTTTGAGATGCAGGTTCACCCACAAGGCAGTTGACTCATTTTCCAGTGCCAGAAGCGCAGGGATTATGCTCATTGTGTTGATCCCATTACAAATTGCAGGAGCTACCATGTAGACTACTGCAACAGGAAGTAGTAGCGTTAAACTGTGTTACAGACCATGCTGGACAGAGTATTTTCCACTTTGTTTGACTGCATGACTAGAGGAGATAATTTATTTTAAACGTTAACTCGATCTAGGGAGGAAGAACTGCAAAGAGTGATCCTTTCCAATGAAGACAAGCCACATAAGTTACCTTAAGACATCTGCTTTGCTACCGTCTTTGTAACCTTAGCCTCAAAAAGCCAATTTTACTTTAACATCTGACTGTAGCACATAATAAGCTGCTTCCACGGATGAACTATAGGCTATTTTTTGAAAATGGGAGAACTTTCTTCCCAAAAAACCCTAATCAACGTTTTTTGCAAGAGGTACTAATATTTTTCAATGTGACCTTTTCATTAAATCAACTTGGTGACACTTCTATCACACATGCCCTTTAAGGTTTTCTCCAAGTTAACTAGAGTTTACCGTGATTAGCACACATGCACAAAATATCACACACTGTGTAATGGCGATTTAATGGAGTCAATTAAAAGCCTACACTAAACCTTTTGTGGGATGAAGATGACCTGGCAACATCCTTGTTAGCAACACTCCCCCCGTAAAACGAGTCCCTCTGCGACACAGCTTAACACAATGAATCTGCATGTGTAAATGTTCCTGACAGAGGTTGAATGTTGCAGGGTAAGATGCTGCTTCCTGTCAAAGCTGCCGTCTGTGCCATTTATCACAGGATCCCTCCCCCTCCAATGTCACGCTCTCTGCTTCTTTGCATCTCAATCCAATTAAATACAAATGAATGTTCTCTTAAGCCCGAAGCAGAGAAACAGATATTCCTGAAGTGTTTGAATACACTGGGAATTCTGCAACAAGGTTATTTAAATTTGTTTTCAAAATTGGTGCCATTGTCCTCCTTGGTGGTTTGCATTATTCTGCGTGTACTGTGTCTTTAAATAAACTGACATAGATGAGGATATAATCTCAGTGGTGTCCTTAAATATCTGTGTTTTGTTATATAACCATTTCTAGCAGGTCCTTAATCTTCATTTTTCCCTTTCTTCCATTTTCTCATTCTATTCCCACAATTAAACCTACAGATTATATTATTTTCTCTCACCCCCTTTCCTGATTTAGTTATATTTAAAATAAGCCTTGAATTGAAAGCACACCAACAAGGAGCTCATTACCTATTCAGTTAAAGGCATTGATAATGTAGCTGTCATCTTAATGCTCTTATCCACCCCCCTCATTCACTTAAATGAGTTTGTATAGGGGCAACTGGTAGCATGCCTGCCCCTGCATCATTACTGCAAGCTCCTTTGAAAACAGAACACTTCTACTTTGCCTGCTATCACCATGAAAATGCATTTCACTTCGTTTTCTTGTTGAGAAATCCCAGACGGACACAATAAACGCCACAAGATTGTCATAATCTGATTTTTTAATCTAAATTGTTTAAAAATATATATCTTTTGTGATTTAGTTTAACTGTTTTCATTTTGAGCTCAGCCCATGTTTCTTTGCATCTACATTTTTCCTGGATCTTCTGTTTTCCTCTGGCTGTTTATGTCTGCGCCGTCTTATTTTCATGTTTCTGTGTGTTGTTTTTAGTTCTTGTCAAATCTGACCTTGTTTCAATGTTTTTTTTCTCTCAATTTTGATTGTTAGCTTACTTGTGTCGTGTCATATTTAGTCATGTTCCTGCCAGTATGCCCTCAGTGATCCTTGCAATGAGTTGCTGGTATTATTTATTTATTTTTTGACTTCTCAGCTGCCTTTTGTCAAAATCCTTCTTGTATCCCAAGTTTTTTTTTGCAATTTCAAATAAACTACTTTTGTAAACCTGAATATCGGGCACTGATTGTGGTCTGAAAGCATCTCATAATACAGCCACTTTAATAGTTTCTGGTTGTCTGGAATGATTAATGACCTAACTAAGGATGCAACATTTACATTTTACTCATTTCTCTGCATACATACTACCCTAACAACGGCTTGTAGGGCAGACTTGAAAAACCTGCCATTACCCAAATGTTTAACTAATATAATTTGCGTTCTCCCCCACACTTTGGTGGTCATTTGAAACCGCTAAAACACAACGTTCTTTCAACATGTGACGAGTTCAAGCCTATATAAACACATTTTTGGAAAAAATACTATTTAAATTTCCCAGAGCCATAACACAGGTTAGATAAAAAGTGAGTGCTTTTCATAACTGGTTTGAGTAGGATATGTTTTTTTCCTCTGTATTTGGCTTAAACTGGGACAAGAGGCTGTGATAGTGGTATCCGTGGGATTTCATATTGTCATGATGAAAGATGCCAGGAAGAGGAGGAAGATGGACTTAAGTAGAGGCTCCACTGGTGGAGTCAAACCGATGGAGGCAAAGAGAATATCTTATGTGCTATGCATTCAGATTTCATCAAAAAGAGGAAGGAGGAGTCCAGGGTTTATGGTTGCTGACTGTCAATTTAAAGAAAAGGGGAAGACTAGAGGGGCGGAAACATCTGAGGAGATGCACAGATGATAGGTGGAAGGAGACAGGTAGATGAGATAAGAGTCTTTGACATGCTTACAGGATGCAGAGGGAGACATGGAAAGGACGACACGAAGGTTGAAGAAAATGTTGTTCCACTGTCACTTATTGCAAGTCTCACAGAAAGAGGTAGACAAGAAGGACAGGGAGACCTGACAGACTTCTCACAAGCCTGACAAGTCTGTCCATGGAGAAGAGAGTAGGAGACAAGAAGAGGAACGTGAAGGGAAGGACTGAGAAGAGGTACTTTTTAACAATGATGGCAATAAAGGGAGAAAAGGTACAAAAAATAATTGAAGAGGAAAAACACTGGACATAACAGCAAAGTGGATTTATGAGTAGGTACTGTAAATGAGCAGTAAGACTGAAAAATTAGCTTTAAGTAAGAGAAGAAGGGAAGATTGTTCAGTTGCCAAGAAGTGCTGATAAATGTTGAGATAATACGATAAAGCAGAATCTCCATTTGAAATCTAAAGTGTGGAAAGTCTGTCCTTACATACACAGAGCCCATCCACATTGCACCATAGGATTCCACAGATGACAAATTACACACACACCCACAAACACACACCACGAGATCAAAGCGATAATTACTTTGTGCCCCGGCTACTACAAAGTGGATAGATAAACATCGCACCTGTGTTATTGTGTTCCAAAGCCGAGCCTTTTTTAGCAACACTAACTAAAAGTTGCGGAGTAAATGCTTAGAGCCATCATTTCTCATGTGTCCTAATAAATAGTAACAGGGGAAATTGGATCTACACTTCAAATAGCTTTGTTGATAAAACTGATGATGTTATTTCAACCATTATGAATGTGATGACTCTTTACTGACCAGTAATTACATTTTAACATTGATGGCTCCACTTCGCTTAGTATCAGACTCCCATTAAAGAACAGCAAGGTTTTCTTTTGTTTTTTAATCTGCTTTAATTTAAACTCTCCAAAATAAACCATTTTATTGGTCTTTATTTATATTCTACAAATACTTTCTTAAATTATTATGAATCATGTTGATGCAACAAATCCATGCCAGCAATGCAACTCCATTTTTTTCTAAACCATAAATTTGTCATCAGTCAATATATCATTTACTTTTTCATTTAATCAAAGTGCCCAGACGTGTTAAATAGTAAAGATGCATTTAACAGATGGACAGTTTTACTTTTTCAGCAAATACATTTAATAAGTAACTGACTACTGATTAGTTAACCTTTAATGTAATAGAGTAACAAAAATAAATCATATCAGAGTTCTCGTCATTTTAAATGAGGACTAAATTTTTGCATTTAAAGAAATGTTACATAACTTTATGACCTTAAAACTGTTTCTAGGTCATTCTAATGGCACACTGACATTAATGATGCACATTCCTGGAGCCATCTCCCTTGGGCTGAGAAACAACGCTATAAAACATTCTGTCCCAGCCCGCCGCAGCACACTATGACACTTTAAAACAACGCATCACACATTAGCATATAGATAAACACGCTGGCTGTTTTGGATGCACACCATAGACTATTCGAATAAACCCAAGGGGACATTAACGGAGGAAGCGAGGAAAGGAAAAGAAAGTGACAAAGCAAGAGATAAGACTAAAGTCAACATTGAACTAACTCCTACTGGCTGGAGAGAGCCCAGAGAAGAGACAGAACACAAGACAGATGCTAAATTAGTCTTTGTTAGTGGAAAAATCTACTTAAGGTCCGTGACATTGCATTAAGGTGAACCAATGATTCTTTTCATTTGCTACTCCTGAAACGCAGCATAACTCATCTAACAGTCTGAAACTTCCAGGGATTCCAGTTTCAATAACATCAAATCCACTGTCCCCAATTCTTGCTGTAATTGCAGTAATTTATCAATGGGTTTATTTCAGTTGAGAGAGTAGCAATAGCACTTACTGATGAACATGTAAAATTATAACTACATTTTGCATAATACGTTCAGAGATAATGTGAGGCTGTTATTCTAAAAGCGCATGTTGCTGTGGTGATGATAAATTCCCGTCTATTGTCTGCTGCTTTGGCCTAACAATGGCACAGTAAATGACACCATTCCATCATACCCCATTAAAATGCCTATTTAATGCAGTTTGCCATGATAATACACATTAGTTTGCAAACACTAATAAACTAAATATGGAGGGATGCTGTAAACAGACGCGGCGATCAGCATCATGTTTTGACACCATCTTATTTCAAAGCTGAGATAATCATGGTGTTCTCTACTATTGCATAATTAAAAACAAACACTGTAATTTCCATGATTTCAGAGGACAAAAGATTATTTTATAAATTTGCTCGAGCACAGCTTTCTCCAAAATACGACTGTGTATACATGCATGCTTGCAAACAGTACAGAGAGAGGATGACAATGCTGCCATAATAAATCTATCACATACATTCACACATTTGCATCTGCGAGGAGACATGTGGCAATGTATGTTTAACTCGGACTTGACTGTGTATGCTCTTGCATGTTTGGTACACAGTGTGTGTGTATGCCAGTGTGAGGACACAGGGTCAACACCCTCTGCAGGGCGCGAGTGTGCATGTGTCTTCAGTTGTTTTCCCTCTCAGCATCCCTCCTTCCTTACGCTGCACTTCTTCCCCGCCGGATGACTGACAGAAGTTCACAGGCTGCTGTGAACTCTCATCTGCCTCCTGCTGTCCCGGGGCTCCTCTGAGCCAAACCGAAAAAGCCTGCAATATTCACCCAGAAACTTCAAAAGCTCTGATCACCCTCAGCTCATTCGGAGGGTGTCAGATTACTCAGCTCCACCTGCATAAACAAACCAGAGGTGGATACAAGTTCACGCCTGTTGTCTGGATGCCATTGAAGGAACTTAGAGGGGAAATAAGGCAGAAATAGATAAGGTTCAAATCTTTTATGGAAAAAAAAACTCCAATTTTTTAAAAATTGTATCTTAAAAGAGAATTGTTAGTGGAGTGAAGGGGGGCATGCTGGCAAACTTTATTATGCTTTCAGATGGTTAAGTTTGGTCTCATTTTTCTTTTTTGGCCCAAGTGGTAAGATAATTGTTTAATTTAAAAAAGCCTTACGATTTTAGTCATGCTGGTAGTTTTGAAAGTAGTTTTGAGCCTGCCTGAGTGACTGCTCATCATGACTGGCTAAAGTCTTAACAGCATAATGTTGCTTTAAGTCAGATGACTGCAAGAGATATTATCCACCTTGGAACAGTTTATTCTTTTTCTAACTGCATGATTCAGAGTTCCTTCTATCAGTATAGAAAATATGAGATGTGTGTTTGTGTGAGAGTGTTTAGTCAGCATGTTATGCCCGTCAACTTTACTGCAAAAAAATAACAGCAACAAAGCCAGAGTGTCAGGCTTTCATCTTACGCTCAGAGGTACTTCACCAATATTTAAACTGTGGTCTGATGAAAGCTGACATGGGACCAACCAGATTCCCATCTTTTAATCTTACAATGCTGTTTTCAAGAATGTACGTCTAGAGAAACGGCTCACACAATCCATATTGGAGAGTCAATGTGGCCCTTTTGGTCTCTTTTAGCTGCAATCTCTAGGGCAAGACACTTAGCAGTTTATTTTAAAAACTGTGTTATACTGTGCCAAAGTGCATTGAAAAAAATCTATTTTACATTTAGGAGTCCCTAGGCAGCACTCTCCATAAGAGATTAGTTTATTTATTAAAAGAGCAGAACACACAACTAATTGGCAACTAGAGAAATAGGAACCTATAGTTAAGTAAATATTCACAGGTTCATCTTCCTGTGTTACAAAATCAACATTTATAACAAGGAATAAATAAGTCTGTCCGATGGGACATATTTTATTAAAGTAAAATTAATTGGACTAATTTTAAGCAGAAAATAGGTTCTGCTGTTTAGTAATCTTTCAGAAAAATGGAAATGTATAACCTGCTGTTGCCACCTGATAAAGGATAATGTCGGCATAATCGGCCGAATGGGGGCAGTTTATTTTTATTTTTTCTAAACAACGCTGTGCTGGATTGCTTGTAATTATTACAAAGTACATCTAGACAGAATCTTTGCTTTATAAAAAATGGTAAAACAATATCTAGATTGCATCATTCTCCCTTTAATCAAGATTAACTACAAAATTTGATTTTTATCCTCTCCAAAGCGGGTTTCACGTCTAATTTAAACTTGAGCTGCTTTGCATACAATAAAAATTTATATTTAAACATCAACTGTGAATTTTAATATTTCCAGTAACACAAAAAGGATAAGATAAAGATTAAAACTTATTTATGTCCATCTTTACAAATCTTCATAAGTCCAAATAATACAGTTAAAAAGTAGAAATGGACACACAAATGTACAAACAAGAAAGCACCTTAAGTGTGCACAGATACACAAACACACAAGACACAAAGAAATAGGTCAAGGCCATAAAGATCTGTGCAAGGCTCATTTAGCACAAAGAACCACCACCATTTAGCCATCAGTTCATAAGACACCCTCATTAAAACACACAAACCAACTGCAGCCTTAGACCACGTGTGTGTGTCCCGGAGGTGTGTTTGATCTCCTGACTGTGATAATGTGATATCCAGCCTTTGTCTTTGATCACTATAACCACTGCTGATGGCTGGTAAACACACGCTGCCATTAAGAGACTGCCAGCACTGCTGTGTGTGTGTGTGTGTTTGAGAGAGTGAGTGAGTGAGCGAGCGAGCGAGCGCGTGCGAGAGAGAGAGAGGGAGAGAGAGAGAGAGAGAGAGTGAGAGAGAGAAATAAAGCTGGTTTAATGCGTTTACCCAGAAGAGCTGAAGTAACTTTAGTTGCAATGGACTGGTTTACTTTCAAAGGAAACCTGTTTTTTGTTCAAGGAAGTCTCCAGATATCACTGTTTATAACTCTATAACAAACATATCTTTTAATCTTTATTTTTATTGGATAGATTGCTTGACATCAATTTATCCAACAGATTAGCTGACCCATGGTAAGTGAGACCAGACACAGACTGAGCGTGTGATTTGTCATGCAGACTTTGAATTCTGCGAGCAGGGTGCAGAACGGTTTCCATGTAGATGGCTTAATTAGTGTATTGTTGAGGGAGGTACTGTCGATCACAAACAGAAAACATTTGGCTGGCTGTGACTTTGCACTATTAGCTACAGTGCAGCTTTTCGGACAGCAGTATCATGACAGAGATTGTTCCTGAGGCATGCAAAGTGCTGGAGCCTGCAGCCTGAGTTTGATGCCCTCCTGGACACTACACGATCGCATAAAAAAAGGTATTCTAACATCATGCATTTTAAATGAAAGCTTGATAGATGTACTTAAAAAGCATTTGTATTATGATACATGCTCATTTGTGTCTAACCACATTAGCTGATACAAAACAACCACACACATTTTATGAATGTCATGACAAGTTGATGGATTTCCATGGGAGGTAAGGCAGCAAACCAAAAGGAATGTGATTGAAATGTTGAGGATTTTATCAGATAAATAATAAGGTGTAGGAAGAAGTGCCAATTCTCTAAAAAAAAACAAAAAAAACTTTAAGGCTTTACTTAACATCTTCTAAAAGAAATTGGAATATTTTTTAATCTGTTTTGTATTCTGTTTGAACTATAATCCTTAAAATGTTTTGCTGCTAAATAAGCCTTCAGATATTTCTGTCTTAATCATATTTTTGCATATGTGAGCGCTTCGAAAATGTTTTATATGGAGAGAAATTAGTTTCTTTATTATTCAATCAAATAGAATAGATTTGAAACCAAAAATAAATTTTGAGAGCAAAAGAAAAGAAGTGAGAATCTATTTTTTTGTAGTGATAGAAACAAAATAGGTTGCAATTAAAAAATACACATTTGGTTTCACCTGGCTCCGATGCCAGCTAAGCCTTCAGTGTTTCCTTCATTTCTCCCTCGACTCTCAAGCCTGCATTTCCGGGTTTTATCGCGCTGCTCAGCTGATGGTCGTACAGTCATAAACGTCCAGTTTCTGTCTATGGTACAGTTCATCCGGGCTGCCGTTGTACTGATCTGATCTGCACTATAGTTGTAATGTGAATCATTGAAGGTTTTATTAATTTATAAATGTCCTGTTTGTTTAATGTGAATAAAGCTTCCACAGCTTCAGTTTCAGGATAATTAAATGAACATTTACCACCTCAGTCTCACCAAACCTCAGCCCCCGGGCCATGCAGGCTGACCATTCAACCATAACTGCAACGATCCGGGCGCATCGCCGATCAGATGCACAGCGACGGGACATCACTGTTACATGAGGCCGAGGTTTTTCCGTGCCACATAATCATATTGTTAATTATGAAATTTGTTATTTTGGTGGGAAATCGCCACGCCACAGTGATAGTTGAATGGTGAGCGCGCATGACCCGCGGGAGGC
>JAVQJG010038396.1:0-12495 GCA_036024015.1 Craterocephalus amniculus | reverse complement strand
GGGAGGTGTTCTGGGCACGTCCCACCGGGAGGAGACCTCGGGGTAGGCCCAGGACCCGCTGGAGGGATTATATCTCTCGGCTGGCCTGGGAGCGCCTCGGGATCCCCCCGGATGAGTTGCCGGATGTGGCCGTGGAGAGGGAAGTCTGGGCTTCCCTGCTTAGGCTGCTGCTCCCGCGACCCGACCCCGGATAAGCGGAGGAGGACGGTACGGTACGGTATAATAGAAAACAGAGGGAGAGAAATGGCTTTTTTGGATCTGTGGGTTTTTCATTGTTTTCACGTTCGATTTCTGTCTGTTTTATTTTGTAGAGTTGTTGCCCCTTGTGGGTTTTTTACGTTTTACTTTCAGTTCCCTGCTGACAGACATTATACCTGCTTCATATCTTATAATCAGCCCCTGTCTATATGTGCCCCAGGTTTTCCTTTCATCATTGCCAGTTTGTTAGGTCTGTGTTTGTTTGTCGTCATGCTGTCAGTTAGCCCAGCCAGTTCCTTCGTCTTCTCTTTCATTTGCTATAATTAAATCTTCTTCCTACCAACATCTGCCTCCGGTGTTCGTTGGTCCTGCATTTGGGTCCTTCCACTTCATCTCCTGCTGAAAATTTTCTATCTTTCTTTACTTTTTGTTTGTTTTTTACAAATCTGTCTGTATGTTTTCTGCTACATTGATCCCGTCTCTACTAAAACATTTTGTGATCAGGTGCAAAGTTTTTTTTAGTATCTTAAGTAACCTATAGACATAGTAAGAACATGGCTCTATAACAGTGCACATGTTGAATTATAAATGCGGTGATTGTATACATTTTGTGCAAAATTCCAGCTCGATGTTACATCAGGCTACTTATGTTTAATGGATGAGGGGCTGTGAGTGGATCATGCCCTTAACCGTACTCATATTTAATGCGTGTTTGTGTGTATGCAGCATTGAACATCAAAGGTCAGGGAAGGTGGTAGTGTTCCCTGGTTCTGTGTATTGTGCATTGTGTGTGTGTGTGCTGTGCTCCACATGTCTTCCCAGCCTGCAGCAGACCTGATGATTCAGAGGACACAGGCTGCAGAACATGCACTTGCTTTGACCCTTTACTACAGCAGATGCTAGTGTAGCTCGGCAGCTGTATTTGTTCTTTGTGTTGTAACATGACTAAATGAAGACGCATGTTTGTTACACACATGTGTCACCGTTAACATGCATTCATTTGTAAACGATCCATGCAACCATCTTTGGACCTTTCACATTTCAGCATGTGTACTTAACTCCTGCTGGGCCACCCCAGGCACTCTGTGCTCTTGCCAGTGCCCTGGTTTGGCTCCCAGTGGCCGCAGAGCTTCTTTTTTTTTTGCACTGCTCAGCTATGTTGACAAATTGGTGCTGCTAACAGGCTAACTGCTCTTTATGTGGCTGGCAACTTTGCAACGTATTCTGAATACCAAGCAATGGGCATGTGTGCTCCCCTCTGTCTCTTTGTTTCCTACAAAAACCCATAAACAATATGACATCATGGAGCAAACCCAGCTTTCAGATGGGCCGTGCTTTAGGAAAATGCTCCAAATGCAGCCTAAAATGTGGATCAAAAACCTAATCCTCCGCTCTAGGGAATCTGATCTGAGTCGCTCTGGGTATGGCTATCGGCCATTGCTCCATTCCACATTGGCCTCTCTTCAGTTCTGCCTTTTTCTGTAGTTTCCCCTCAGCTTACTCTATCAAATTTTGGACAGCTGTTTCATACTGAGAAAAGGGGGATGGTAGCTTAAATTTACCAATAATGCCTCAGTCTGTGCATCTGCTATGTCAGAGTGATTAGCGCAGCAGAAGCTGTCTTTACTGCGGTGACAAGCCCATATGGTTTCCGTATGTAGTGAGCGCTAAGCTTGATGTCTTTTCGTATTAGAATGTGTTTTACATGGTAATGTAATCATTAAATCTTTCTTCAGCACAGTGGGGACAAGGGGAGTTTGTCTTTTTGATTAAGATATATGTGTCAATCGCTGTGGACTTTTGAGAAAGCATTATAGTGCCTCACGGCTCAGTCGGAACAGAGCGTCTAATTTCCGCCTTATCAGAATGAATTTCAGTCAGATCAGATGAGATGTTGTTGATTAAATGCAGGGGAAAACACCAGGAGACGTGCTATGTTTCTCAGCAGAAACAGAACTGTGGTGGCCACCTCTGAGAAAGCCATCAGAACTTCTCTATGAACATGCATGACTTCACAAATGACCATTGTTTTTCAATAGTTCCGCTTTGATTGTCGATCCATGAGCTCTCCCAGCAGTCTTTTCTTTGGCCTTCCTTCTTTCTTCTTTCTTAGATGACTGATTAAGGGATGTGAATGAGATTGTCCCTATGTTTAATGACTGTAGCTGCAAAGGCAGCTGCTTGAATAAAACCTGAACTGAATTTTAGGTTAGCAGCAGACGAACACTGTCATCCCAAAAAACATCCTCATTCGTTGTTTATTCATGCAGGCAATAACTAGGTATTAGAGAATATAAAACCTCCAGTGGTTATGAAAGTAAGTGCATCTGTTAAGATGACAATAGTGAAGCAGAATGAGGGTATTTTAGCCATAACCGTGTTATCTTTTAATTATCAACAGGTAGTTTTGATTTCTAAACACAACCAGGAAGCAACATAAGGGTTTTATAATTCATCGAATGATGATCAAATGTAAAAATAAACAACTTGTTGAACTTGTCTTTACAGCTAAAAGCACTGTGCTCAATGGCACCGTCCACTTCCCCTTTTTCATAAACATCCCTTTAAAACCTGAGGCATGAGAAAATGGGTAGTAATGTCAAATTTCTTTAATGTGAAGTCTATTTGACCCAAAAAATGTAAAAAAAGAAAAAAGAAAATTATACGTATTTTTTGGGTCTTAGTTAAAACTAAGAACAACTAACTAATTTGGTCATCTTTAATTTGCAGAACTACAATTCACATTTCAAACCAATTAAAATTACAGTGAAATTAACACTGGCATGCTAAAAAAGAAGGTAAGGAAGCTGCCGACACCCTTAAACATGAATTCAGCTCTGATCATCATGAATGACCCAAAAAGGATCTTCCTCTCATTCTCCGTGCTGACATCAAAAATTCAAGAAAGCATTTCATTTGCTCTGAATTAGCATTTGCCGCCTTCTGGGGGATGAGTCATCCGTGTGACAAACTGAAATGTCGTGAGGAACACCTACTACTGACTTTTTTTTTTACTTTGCTGGACCAAACACACAGACAAAGGAGACAAATAAATGCACACAAAATAAAAGCACAAATAAATTTCAGATTTAATTTGATGGGGATTTAATTTCTGCAGTGAACTACTTAAGCCCGGCAATGTAAAGGTCTGCAAGTTAATCCTAATTATTTGTGTGTTTGGGGAGAAAATTGGCAAGTGATTTAATGAATGTACGAAATATTTCTGCCCCTGTTGTCAAGGAGCTTCGCACAGAATCACAAACCTGACACATACACACAAGTCTTTGCAATCACAGTGTGACTGAACCCAATGAACCTCGACTATCCCGCCGCTCCTCAGTAAACACACCCACTGCATCATTCACACTTAAAAACACACACACACAGAGGACACTCTGTGTGGCTCTGTAACGGCTTCCTCTCAGATGGAGGGAGTGTAACTCCTAACTGGTCTTGATTTGCCACACAGTGCACCAGTGTAGCTGGCTAGCTGAGTCTTTAGCTTCCGTTTCGTCTGCTGTAGCAATAATCAGCTAGCTTCCACCACTTGCCAAGGCTAACCACATAATTACTGCACTCATATGGCTGAATCGCTTTTCAATCCAGCACAGCAGCGTTGCAGAGAGCTGCTTTAGCTGAACCCTCAAGCACATGAGACTGCAGGGCCCGGGCTGAGCTCTCATAACCCTCACTGCAATGTGGCAAAGATAGAGCTGGTTTGTTCAGCTTATCTCTCTTTAAAAGGTCAGGGATTAGAAATCCTTGGGCCTTGTAGCACTAACTTACGCCTATGGATCCGCAGCGAGCACACTCGAAAAACCAGTATTGGAGTTGGAAGAGCTCTGAGATGTGGTCGGAAAGTGTGATGGCGCTAGTTGGGCTGTGGTCAAACAAGATCTTGCTGGCTTTTCTCTGGAGGTCTGGAGAGTTTCTCTCGAATTTAGACACGACAAAAGAAAATACAGACTGGGAAATTTAATAAGTGTATTTTAAGCTGTGTGCAAATGTCAAGTGGGTATATGTTTTATGTGGCGGCGTGTTTATGTCTGTCATGTTTATCTAATGTAGGCATGAAGTGTGTACAGCATGTGTGAGTGGACAAATGCATTTCCCCTGGTTACCATCCCGGGAAAAACTCCGCTAGAATATAGTTTAACTGAACATCTCTTGATGCGCTCCTCTGTGGATCAGCCTTGTGTTTTTTTCCTGCATTATGCTACACAAATCAAGAAGTGAGGTTTAAAAGATCTAAGGCTTCAGCAAAGACCATGAGAAAGCAAGCTTAGAAATGAGTGCTCTTTGTTTTTTATCCCCCTTCTTCCAGGGAAGTTCTGTGGTTGGTACAGTTTGCTTGTTTTTCTGTTTGTTAGCAAGATTTCTCCAAAAGTCATAAAGGGATTTGGCTGAAAATCTCAGCAGAAGTGGGGCACGGCTCAACTTAGCTGTGATTAAGCTTCTGATGCTGATGTGGATTTGGTTGTTCAGATTTGGTGGAAGTAGGCAGTCTCAGAATGCTTCATGAACTTGGTTTTAGTGAGAATTAACTGTTTAATGTCCTAGATGAGGCACAGAAGTCTGCAACTCGTGATTATTTCCCAACCTGAATCAGGAAGTTACAGCCTTGTGTCTGAAAAAACTGAATATAATGTAAATAAAAACAGTTAAGTGATTTGGATCCCTTTTTAAATGTTTAAAATGAGCTCAGTTTATTTCAGTGCGCATGGGTTTAAACTTGGTTTATTACCTCGGTATTATATGACCTCTTCTTTTATCTGTGCTGTAATAGTTTAGCAGTTGTTTGGACACTGTTGCAGTCCTGCTTGGTGTTGGACATTAGCTGCTCAGATGTTTGGGACTTCATTAAATCAAACTTTTTTCCAGAGCAACAAATTGCATTCACCTTTTGAGTCTCATGCCTATTTTGTTTGTCCCTGTGCTCAAAAATTGCATACCCATAATATGAACAGTAAAGGGAGGTTGTTAAAGACCCACTATATAACTTTTCAGCTTTAAAACGCTTTGTGGACTCACTTGATGTTGTGGTGGATTTCAGCTTGTAATTGGTCAAGGTTCACCTGACATCGGCCCAACCTATGACTGTGTCAGGAGGCATGCTCTATAATTAAAAATAGTACAATAAGGCACAAAATACATAAAGATGAATTAGACAAACAATAAAAACACATGAATACATGTCATAGGCCTGATGAACAAAGATGAATGGGTGATTCTAAAGTAAGTCTAAAATGTTAAGCAGTGGCAAGATGCTGAAACCAGAGTAATATATGTTTTATTTATGAATGCATCAGTATCAGTATTGTTTATGTACGAAATGATCGTAAAATATTGGCATATTAGATATAAGCCAAAAGTCCAATATCATGTATCCATACTCTCTTATTTAAACAAGTAAAAATACTTGCAGAAGTCTAAATGAGAAGAAGTATGAGCAGGAATCATCATCTCAAGCTTCAGCTTTGAAACGAGTTTCAACCTCTTTCCCAGTCATCAGTTCTTCTTCCTTTTAGATGTAAAGCATTCAGTACACAGCAGGACCATTTCTGCGACATATAACCACTGTTAGGAATATTCCAAAGTGTGTTTTTACAAATGTTGCACCACAGTCTTTTCTAGTCTAAGAAGGCTGGGACTTAGACGTAAACATCCCACTAAGAAAGCATCCGTCACGAAGAAAAACACAAGCTATCATGTTTTCCGACAGCAAAACTTGTGTCAGTGTGTAATTCATCAAGTTAAACCTGAAGTCACAACAAAAACAACTGATACGTATAATTAGTAACAAGATTGTTATTAACACAGAACATCATCATCATCATTATCTTCTAGGGACACGTACTGCCAGGTTAGAGCCACCGAGACATTATAGCTGCCGCCTATCTCTGTCCATAAGCAGTCAGATTAAAGACAGTTGCAAGCAGAAAGACACCGCGTCAGCTGTGTTAGCAGACAGAAGCCGTGCATTAAGCGTAGCACTTAGGTCGTGATATGCTAATGGAAAATGTTAAATGGATTTGTTTTGTTAGACGCTGTGCAGAAAAACAATTTACTCTTGTTTCCAGCCAAGCTGGAGATAATGCAGGACTTCTGGCATGCAGAGAAACTACTTTGAGTTTATAGTTATTTAACAGTCAAGACTGGTAAGAACTTTGCGTAAGTGCTCCACATATGATCTGACATCCTCACCTGCATGTAAATAAACACACACCCACCTGACAGCTGACAGCACTATAGATAATCGCACCAATCATCAAGTTTCCTTCCTCCACCGAATCCCTGAAAAGAGATTTTCGTCATTTAAATCTTCTCATGTATTTATTTTCACAATTCAATTATGTATTTACCTCTTGTGTATTTACTTTTGGCAGCGGCAGGATTTGGTCGGAACACCACCAAACATTATTAGCGAGATAACCCGCTGAGCGGAAAAGAAAGGACAGAGAATGAGAGGCAAATGAGGCAAATGACAAACATGATGAAATTTAGAAAAAGTTTTTTTTTTTTTTTTTTCTGAATAACACTGCGTGGGAGGAGATTTGGAGTGACCTAATTAAAATGTTGGAATCCTGAGAGGAATAAATTAAGAAAATGTCAGTTAGGCTGAGCCGGAGGATGGGAGATTAGGAGGCGCAAGCTCCAATAGTGTCTGATTCTTGCGCTTCTTCTTTTATCACTGCAGCATGGGAACAATGGGCTCCAACATACTGAGTTGGTATTTTCCTTATGAGAATGTGGAGAGTTTACAGTGGCATATGAAAAAAGTCAGGAAGAGTAGAAAAAAAATTAGGGAAATCAAAGTGAAAGATTGATGATAAAATGAAATGAGGCAGAAAGCTGCGAAGCTTCAATATGAAAGTTGCACTTTCCAACGAAAGCAGTCAAAGTTTCTACATCATTACTGAAAAGTTGTTCCGTGAAAGCCACTTGCCTCGTAGCGTGCGTCCAGCATCCTCTGCTCGCCCTTCCACAATCAATCCCTCTGTGGGGAAGCTCCATATGGGGCCAATATTTTCTGCTGCACTGGACAGGATGAGACCATACGTTTGCTGTCAGACTGCATATTGCATGTATTACCGCAGGTGACATTGATGGTAATGCATCCATTGTTAACACACAGGGAGGAAAGGAATTGGATCAACAATGAGAGGCAGTGGTGCAGGGGGATGGGAAGAGAACAACTGGTACCAAGATTGGTGTTAGTTAGGGATAACTAAGTGACATGTTGACAAGACGTAGAGAAAAAAAAAGACTCCATGAAACAAAGATGAAAAAGGCAAGTGTCAGAGGGCCTCTAATGCCAGCGCGCTTCCGTTAAGTACAAGATCTTTGATTTTACTTCCCTTTGAAGTGATCCTTGGAAATAATACAATGTGGCATGCATGAATTTCTACACTGAGTGAAGGGGGAAAAAGAGTCTGGAGCTGCATCTTTAATAGTCAGGCTTTACAGACCTCAGTGGCTTGCACAGTCAGAGCAGTTTCAGTGTGCTTTGCCAGCGTTACATCAACGGGCGTCCTCAGAAAACAACTTCTTTGCTTTCAGTCAACACTGACAGTTGGATGTCATCAGAGTTTTAACAACATAAATCCTCTGCACTGGAATGGATGTGATATCTAATCTATTTGGCAATAATATCTTGAAAATAAAAGCTAGAAATTGACCCCCCAGCACTTTCATGCCTCACTCCTGGATTCAGACCTGCACTGTGAAATTATGCGCTGTTTGATAAGAAGGCGTCTATTTCAGGGCTTCAAACAACAACAACAGGTAATTTGTTTCACTCTTTTTTCCCTGCTCAGTTCCTTCTTAAGTCTCACATGAGCCAGGGCAGGTTTTACATCATTTATTTGGCCATGGCTTGTAGCGACCTTAGATCTCCTGCGGACTGCTGTGTGTGGTGCCCGGTTCTCCCATGCACCACCTCACAGCAGCAGGTCCAGACTGGTGGTTAATGCTGACAGTGTAACAATGGCCGTTTGGGCTGCCCTCCTCATCAGATGTCTCAGGTGTAATGAAGAGCAGATTTTAGTGTTCGGCTGATGGTTTGGGAGTATGGAGGTGAGAGGGGTGGTGAAACACAGAGGAAATGCGGTAGCTTACAGGAGAATGTCTGACTGGCAAAGTTGGTCTCTGCTGGTCTGCTTCTGTACTCTTCAGGGACATCGACTGTTTATCAATGATAGCTGAGCAATGTATCAGTGCCATTTTGTGCTACATTCTGTGGCTTTAATAATATAAACAATAGAGTCACGACAGAGCGACATAGCAGGGTCCACATGGTGTCAAATCACAAAAACACCCTAAATGAAAAATCAAAGAAGTGTTGCCTCTGATTTTTAGTCCAAGTCTTGAGTCAGTTGACCTACAGCAGCCTTTTCTCCCTGTGCTCCGTCTTTAAAACCACACTGCGGAAGTCTGTCAGGTTTTCTCAGTGAGGTGCTTCCTAACTACGGGTCATTTGGCATCCATCTTGCACCTACCTTTACTCTAAGCTCTCTGCAGTGAGTGGAAATAAGTCTGATGTGACTCTCTTCTCCTCTCTTCCTTCGATAATGTCTTCTTGAGTTTCTTCGATGATTTAAAAGATTTTCTATTAATTACTCTAGTTGAAGTAAAACTACTCTGCAAATTCTATAAATGTAACCAAGGTGATGTTATTAATGAAGCTCAGTACTGCTTGCTTGAAGATGTTGTTTTGCAGAGCTCAAAAATATAATCACCTCTCTACTTTCACTTTGCTACATTCTACCTTCATATCTCCATTTTTTTCTCCTGAGTTTTTTTAGCTTCCTATTTTCCATAGTAGCCCTGTTTCCTCAGCACTTCCCCACTTTGTGTCTCCTGCTCCCCGAGTATTTGTCTCTATGTCTATGATTCTTTTCCTAGTGACATTTCTGTGCCAGGTGTGACAAATGGCAGGCAGAGAGGAAACATTTATTCCCTGTGGTGAGCTTAATTAGCCTATCAGCTAAGCCTTGGCACCAGCTTGTTTTAAAAGCCACACACACACATATAGATTAGCATACATGCACATTTATCCTCAAGTAAAAGTCCACCAACAAGTTTACCCATAAGCACACACAAATCAGAGTAGTCATTTGAGTGCAGGAGCTACACAGATATTTAGACAGTACAATTAAATGAAGTCTAAATCACTGCTTAAATCCTTATTTTTCACTCTGGCTCCAGAACCAGAGGGACTCGGTTGTATCCAACCTCATCTTTTCTCTATTAAAAGGTTAAATCGTTCACAAATTATAGCTCTCGTCTAGCCATTAGCATATGGTGGGGGTGTTGAAGGCCATACAAGGCCAGCAGGCAAGACTGGAGGAAAGAGAGTGAAGAAATAGCATCATTACTGTACCTCTGCAGGATGGGATTTTGTGAACAGAGCATGACGATCGGTCCAGCTCACATATCCATCCATGTGTATCATTGTGTGCATGTGTGTGAACATCTGTCTTGTTCTGTGTACCAGTGTCATGCCAGACTGCCCATCTACAGCTGTGGGGTGGAAGTGAAAGGATGGTTGCAGGAGTTCTGGTGTCCAGCAACCCTCGTGCCAAGAAAGATGGCTATAACACATCACTGCTAATAACACACGCAGTAATACAAACACACACACAGACACATGCTCATAAATGTGCTTTTCAGCTGAATGAGTGGTGTCTGAGGGCCCAGTCTTTGTCTCTTCTCTCCTCAATCTGTGAACAAATTACAGACATTATTGGCTGCAAAAGAGACCCCTGTCTACCTCCTCCTTCTTCCCCTTTCACGCCGAGTCGGGGCTTTGGCACATCCCACCGCACCCCCGCTGTGGAGAAGGAAATGAGGGCCAGAAATGTTGCTGATGTGTCTTCCTGCAAAGCACCAGGCTTCTAGGCTTTGGTGGCAGCCAGGTAGTGGAGGGAATATTAAGGTGCCCTTTGATGGAAAAAAGGGAGAGAGGTGAGTGTTGTAATTTGACCAGATTGTGTTGAGACTTGTTTTGGGTGTGGTCGGGCCAGGCAGCCCTGCTGGCAACAAATGCCTTTTGATGTTGGCTTTAAAAGGTTTAGGGTGGGATTTTGGGCTACTACATGCTGTTTCGAGGTGGGATTAATATCGGAAAATCAACAATGAGAAAAGAAGCTTATTATATGTTGGAATATTAGCAGGAACTTAATAACTGGTCAGGCACATTGTGCTGAAGAACAGGATGCCGTTTATCAGAGACTGGATGGAGACGTGAGTCCCATCTGTAGCGCTCCAGTCTGAGACTCAGACTTGGACTTGTGATTTGAGACTCATGAACTATCTTTTATTTCTAATAGGTTTTTTAATATTTTTTTCATAATGTCCTCCCTGTCTGATCTCCTGTCTATTGTCGTTTCTCTGTCACTGTCCGGCAGGTGTTTACCTGCTCCAGTTCACCTCACTCAAATAATTAATGGGTCATAAGAGGCTTGTGCAGGGAAATGTCTGATCCTTGCACCAAAGAGCAGCATAGTGGCCCTTCTCTCTACATTCAGGAAAAAATATGCTATGAACGACAGGATTTGTTTTGAAAATTAAAAATTTTGAAAATTACTTATTAAAGGGACTTGCAACTTGACATAGATTTGAGCTCAAATAATTCAGACTTGACTTGGACGTGCAAAAAATGACTTTCGAATGTCACTGTCATGTGTGTTTTTACAATAAACTGATGCGCATCGCCCTGCTGGTGATAAGTAGCTAAATATTCACAGGAAGGACGGATGGGTGCTTGTAATCCACCTAGCCTGTCAAGCAAGTGTTACAAATTAGCACGTGACCTCTTGGGTAATGAAGGTAATCCACTTTGTCCAATCAGGGTTTAGCGTTAGTGAAAAGTCACTTGTTGGCTGTCAGGAGATTTAAACTAATGACTGACCAAGATAAGAGAAGAAAAGGGTGAAGCTGTTCTGGTAGTCAATGGCTAAAAGCATAAGTGAGGCTACAACAACAACAACAAAAACAAGTTTTTTAATGATGATGATAATAACAGATTTTGAAAATACCTGGCATCCTATACCAATTACATTATTATTACATTGTAATTATTAGATGGACTTGCATGTTCCCATTGGCTGAATTGTGTTTACTCTGATAAGTAATTATTTTTAGTTTATGAAAACTAGGGCCTGATGGATGAATCAGCTTGCCAATTAATCGGGAGAGTTATAGCGTCTAGCCTGTTAATCAACAATGGCCAGTATGTAGCCGATGCTGATTAATTATTTTTTATTAATTTTTTATTGTTATTGAATGAAATTAGTGTGATTTAGCTGTACAGCTTATATTTTGTCCTTTTTCTAACTTTTAAAGGTTTTGCCTCAGCTCTTACAGTCAATGATTTCAACCAATACATCAAAGAAGCATTTACTTCTTCTTTCAAAGTTGTCTTTCAAAAAATGAAGCAGTCTCATACTGTTTCTATATAGTCATCCCCATCATTTGCAAATGACTTTTAAATAATGGGTATAGAGACTGTATTTTAAATAATAGGGACATACATGGAAATCAAGCCGAGTCTGCTTAGTTATTCAATCTACAGAGACGATTAAGAGAATCATTATGCACCCTGGAAGAGTAATCACTCCATCACAGGGTTAACACAGAGAGACAGACAATCATTCATACTCACACAAACAATTTAGAATGACTAACTAACCTAATATGAACAGTTTTTGGACTGTGATTAGAAACCACAGAAGCTGGGAAAATTCCTGGCATGGCAGCAATGTGCATAAAATACCAAAAAGAAAAGCTTTAAAAGGAGGCTGGAATAATGGGTGTAAAAGCAACTGTTTGGTCCTCTGAACATGGAGGCCCAGCATTTATGTGTCAACATTCAGCTTTTTTTTTTTTTTGTTACCAGAAATGCCTTACGGAGGATGATTGACGACTGTATGTATCTCAGCTGTCAATCAGAGCATCCCAGCTCGTGTTAAGACCTCACTACAAGCCTTTTAAAAACTTCAACAAAAGAGACAATTTCCTGTGAATATTTTAGAAAGATAAAATTAGGTCCTGTTTGAGCCAGGTTTTGCTCATTCTATGGATTACAGTTCGGCACATTATGGTTCAGTTTGACACAGGTTTTTCTGTTTTATTCACAGTATCTCCTGAAGATGGGCAGGATCAGCTGTTTTTTAATTGCAGCGCATGAAGCGAGACTTCCTTGTGTGTGTGTGTGTGTGTGTGTGTGTGTGTGTGTGTGTGTGTGTGTGTGTGTGTGTGTGTGTGTGTGTGTGTGTGTGTGTGTGTGTGTGTGTG
>JAVQJG010038355.1:0-22402 GCA_036024015.1 Craterocephalus amniculus | reverse complement strand
ATGCGTTACTGATCACATCTTGCGGTGGCGATGAGGTCTTAAAGGTTTTTTGGAAAGTCTTTTAAAAGTCTTAAAAAGGTATTGAAATTAACTTCAGGATTCCTGCATATACCCTGTTTGTAAGTACATAAATGTTCTAGACAGCTAAAGAATTGTCTTTTTTTAAATTGCTGTCATATATTTCACCATGCCAGTGGCAATAGGAACATTTTAGGAAATTTCTTGTCCGAGTGCTGCCTCATCACTTGTGCAGCCTCCAACTTCTGTTACGTTATTGCAGTTTAACTCGAACATTTCAAACTGCAATTACATTAGCAGAGATCCCAATAAAGAATGAAACAGGATTCAGTCCCCTTATTTACAAATTGGACTGTAATTAATAGGCAAACTTTCGTTTTGCAAAAAGCCTCTCTCATCTTGGCCTGCACTCCATGTGCAGCAATCTAAACAGAGCTGCCAAGGAAGCTATTTCGTCAGCCTTTCTTCTCCAGCTGCTTCAGGAGGGGAGAGGCCTGCCACCGGTCTCTTCCTGGTAAAACATGGCTAAAATAACTCACTTGGAAAGTGTCTGGGAGGCATCCTTGACAGGTGCCTGAACTGACTCGTTTCTAACATGGAGGAGCGGTGAAGGAAAGATAATTAATTTCAAGACTGTCTTTTTCTGATCACTCCCTAACAACACTGTTGGGCTTGTCTCACTTTCTTTTTACTGTGATTTTTTAAATACGTCACTGTGAATTGCTGTGTGTGCATGTAGTATTTTTACCTACATTCATTCATTATTATTCAGAAGGTTGTTTTTTTTGTCCCTGCCAAATCTAAGCTTTTGTTCTTATTTTGGATATCTATTTCTATGCTTAAGCTTGTTTGCAGCAATTGATTGGCTTCCAAGACCCAAGCAAAATCATTTATTTCATCATGTGGCTTACATCAACAGTATCTGACTAAAATTCTGTGAAAGAAAAAAAGTCTTGTTTTTATCTTTGATGCACCACTGGATGGGCTTGTTTGTATCTCCTACTTTACTAAGTGAGATTCCATTTTCTTTAAGGATTATAACATAATGGTAAAAAACAACATGTTCAAGTGTAGGCTTTTGTGTCCACAGGGAAGCAGCACAGCAGTGACTTCACCCGACTAATTGCACAGGCACGAGGGCACCTAGAGACCACCAAACGGACTCGTGCTAAACAGGAAGTGACAGATGAGAAGGAGGAGGTTAAAGAATTGCACTCTGGAGGTACTGAGACATTCAGACTTCTCCATAAGGAATAAAATGCCATTTTACCGCTGGACACTTAAGCCCAAGGCTGCTGTCATCAAGCTACCTCATCCCAGTGGAAACTTACTAAGACATGCTTACAATCTTTTTTCCAACAGTATGCCAGTTATATAATCCACTCTCAATTATAAAGTACTTTTTCAATATCTCAGAGTGCTTTACAAAAGTAGTGAAGACAGACATTAAAATGAATTCAGACAAAAAGCTAAGAATACAACAAAATCAAGTGTTCCACAGTGATCTGAAACCAATCACCAGAGTTACCTTTGCAGATCACAATGTTTGCAAGGGCGCATACCAGGTCAACAAATTAGAGACGTATTTAATGGCTAAGCTGTTTAAGAACTTAAACTTGAGCAATAAATTTTAAATTTACTCAGAATCCTTTTAGGAAGCGAGTATTTGTTGGGAGACTCAGGAACAACTGTCATTCTCAACTTTCTGTGAGAGAGGTATGTGGGTAATTGTTCCATCTTTATTTAATCCACCACAGGAATGTGCATGTTTTAGTGGTGGAGCTTATGGGATACAGACACTTAATAAGTGTAGAGTCTGCAACAACTACATGTTTTTCAGAAACTTGTCAAATTAACCCTCTGATTCTTATGATGAGGCTATAAACGCCCTTTTGACTGCTTATGATTTAAAACTTGGTAATGTTGGAGAGCTAGCAAGATTTGAAAGTGGCACTTCTTGTAAGCTCCACCCCTTCCCGTAAACGCAACATTCAAAGCCACGCGTCTTCCGATGAACTCCATCCCCCCCGTTTTACCGGTAAACAGATTTTTTTTTAGCCTCATCAGTTGTGATGGTAATATACAGGGAAATGTGTCCTATATATTTTTAATTGTAACTCTGGTTTGACTTCTTCAAACTACACGTTTTCAAAACTGGTTTTGAATTTGAAATCTGCATTGTCCAAATGGGGAGTTGGAATGAAGACGCTATGTTGCTACGTCCTGTTGCCATCTTGATACGTGATCTGGGCGCACCAGTGTGCTAGAAGAAGTGTGGTTGGATGAAGGAAAATTTTAAAGATCACAATCTTATATTTGATAGATAAGATCTTATATTTGATATACAGCGTTACAAAGATAACAAATCATATGTCAAATCTCTGACATATTTACTGTTCTAAATGCATACTTATGTTTACATTGCGATGTTTTAGTTGCCTTTTTTCCATTAACTTCATGCTAGAAATGAATGTTAGGGTAGGGTTTGTGTTGTCCATCTGTTTACATTTACTGTTAGTTTGGAAGATCATACAAAAAGCCTGTGGGGTTGGATGTGTCGTTGCCATTTTGGCTTGGCTCCTGATCATATATATTGAAACAGTTCCATACAGCCTTGGCCTTGCCTGCCTCTGTCACCTCTGGGCTCTCATTGCTCATGCAGAGCAGTGTGCCGCCATATCTGCTGCTTATTGTAAAACTGTGCAGCTCAGCAGCTTTAGGTAACTTTTAGTCATCCTCCCATTATGCAAAGTTTTTGTTTTTGTAGCAGTAATACAGCACATAGTTGTCAATGAGGACATATGCTAATGTAAAAATTTGTTTGCCGGTTAAATAAATCAGTATTACAAAAAAGATTTGAATAATAAACAGAGCCAACAGGACGGCATATGCCTTTGCATTTAGGAAGGAATGTAGACATATCCTTCCTAAGTTAAGTTCTTACAAGGGTTTTGTACTCAACCATCAAAAGAGAGCTCAACTCTTTATCTACCCATGCATATGGCATGATGTTTTTTATTTTTGCCCCCCTTCAGATCAGGTTGCAGAAAAGGCCTCCTTAACGGCAAAGGAAGCGGATGGAGAACCTAATGGGAATCATTTTGCAGAAGTGATTGAGTTGTCATCCAGTCCCACTTTGAGTGACGTGTCCATCAGCAGGTATGGTAGAAGCTAATGAGAATATAAATAACACATCCTGATGAACTAACATGCTCATGGAAAGTCATGCAAGTTATTCTATTTGACCCCAATTACAGCTTCCACTGTAATTACAAAGATTAAAGATAAGTTTCTCTAAATAAAACCAAACAACTGTCAGTCTAGATAAGCTCCACTACCGCACCACTGCAAACTACGCTGACCCCCCTCCAGTCTTTCTGGTCACAATTAGTTACTGTTCAGAAAGCTGAAGCTCTTGGTGCCAGTCATTTAAAAATAGTTTGAATATAACTTAAGGTGACGATGATTGGAATTTGCAACGAACTTTCTATTTCGAATGAGTCAGTGGCTGTTTTCAAACATAAACACTATTCCCTCAGCCCTCACTCAGTTCATGTGGCTGCGCTATATAGCAGACTATGTGCACTCATTTTGTTGGTAATTAGATCTTCCCCCATCAGTCGTCCTGCTTGCAATGCATTGTGGTCTATATTCACTTGTCTAGTGACCATAGGTGCTCACTGCTTTTCAAAATGCATTGTGGGTAATTTTGAGAGCAGTACTTTTCTTTGTCTCTCTGGGGATTTAAACATCCTTAGAAAATTGTGGACTACTATATGGGGCACTCTATACGGAATTGTGAGTACATTCAGACACAGCCTGTAGCTTACTGGGCAACCGGACAAAAGACTGGAATGTCTGTGTGCAGTGACTTGTCTGAAAAATGTCAAAACTGGGAAATATTGAAATCAGACTCCACATTATTCAACTCTGTTATCTAACATATAATCAAATGTAATTTTAAAGAATTTGAAAAATTAAAAGTGAACTATGTGCTTCAACAAGATGATGTTGATAAGATTCTTTATTCTTATTTTGGATGTACAATCACAGTCTGTTCAGGATTTTTTTTTTTTTGGAAATCTGAATGAAACCTTTTTTAATGATTGCTTTAATGATTAGTTATTGATTAATGATCATGAACTTATCAGTGTAAGTGATCCTATGTTGTGTTTTGCAATCAGAGAGCCCAGCTATGCAGGTTCTAAACATCTGAGCAAGACCATTAGCTTTTTTCTAATCAAATATGCAAAGTGTTGGTGTGAAGTCATGTAATTGTTCCATCTGAGCTCAATTATGGCGCAGAGCATAATTGCAAAGATCAAAGTTAAATGAAGCCCCATTCTACAGACCAGACAAGCTCTTTCAGCACACTATCAAAATGGTATTGATTGCTTCTTGTCTGCTTTCACTCGAGAGACGCAGTTATCAACCTGCCATTTAAATTTTTGCATGTCACTAATGAGGATTTGACTGTTCTTGTTACACATTCTGTTCATATTAAAGAAAAGGACTAAAGACCAAACACAGGATATGTAAATACCTGCCTGAAAGTTTGTGCAGTCCACTGGGCAGACGTGTTTGTTCTCAGTTCGAACGGTAGCTTGCAATCTTTCATCCATTTTATATTATGTAAGATTTAAGCTGATGAGGGGATACTAAGTATCTGCGGTCTGTTTGCACTTCTTCAGGCATAACAAGTTAATTAAGAAAGCTGTCTCCCCTCATAAACAGCAGTTCAATCTAACAGCTTGTTTGTGTCATGGCCTGCATGCTTTTAATCCTACTTCTTTATGCTATATGTGGAGGTAGATTTCCACAGAATTGTGTCATACTGTATGAATGCAGACCATGAAAAGCAGCTTGCAGAGTTTTGTTATCATGTTGTATTGAGCTTCCAGTCTCAGGAACTTGTCAAGTTCATTTTGAAGATTTATAATGTCTGTCCCATCCAGACTGTGATTCTCCAGTATTTTAGCAGTGTGTGCCATTAGTGGGCTACATGTTGAGAAATTCTTCTGGGAACATTTCTGTTTTGAAGCGGCAAAGAATTCTAAATAAATTGGTAAGTTTTCATTCAAGGAAGCTTGATTTCTTTTTCATTGAGAGAGTTGGCATGCTTATTATAATCTTAATTTACTGAGTAGAACCGCAGTTCAGATGAAGGTTATTACCAGACATGTTGGTTGGAGTTCCTTACAGGACAAATGTCTGAAAACTGCTGTAATATAAAATTTAAAAATGTGTGTGTTGTAGATGTGTTAAAGCAAGAATCCTGTAGGTTATGACCTGCTCTCTTTTTCATTAGTTCATCATGAGCATATTTTACCAAAGTTTAATTAATAAGCTAGCTGTTAGCTGTTAGAGAATGTTTTTCCTGATGATCTGAGCGTTTTTTTTATTTTAGCAAAGGGAACCCACTTTGTGATCACCAGTAACCTTTGAATTAATTTCTATAGATCTTTTTTATACAAAATGTAATATTTTGGAAATGCATGGTGATATTCTTTATGTCCACCATGCAATCCAAAATGCAAATCCACCTGCCTCTCTCTCTTTTCCTTTTTTTTGCTTTTATTTTGTTTTAGTTTTACTCACCCTAAACAGGTGTTGAATTTAAATGTCTTTATTATGCATTGCGATTTGGACATGGACGATTCTAGTGCTAGCGCTTAGCATGTGCAGACGGACTAAAGGGATAAAGCTCTTTGTCCATCAGCAAATCTTTACTTCAACAGTTGTCTCTTCTTTCATTTACAATTTGACAAAATTTCTTAAAGGCAAATGTTTTCTGGTCATAAAGGAGAACCTTAAAAATATCTTGACTGTCTTAACTGACCATGGAAAGATAGAAGGGACAAAACACACTGCTTTACTGCAAGAACTCTCATCAATTGAGGTGTGCTGAATCATTTTTGATAATACAACATCACAGTTTAGTAATGATGTTTCCTGATTTTTCTGGCAATGGAACAATATAAGTTCAATAATGAATAAAAAATATGTTTGGGATGTTTTCAATGTCATGACATTCAGATTGATTTATAAAATAATTAAAAATAAACGGGTAGTTCAAAATCATCTGACTAATTGTATACATGTATAAAGAAAGCAGCAGTAAGAAATGTGCAGTACGAATGAAAATTGAGAATTTTGCATTGTGGAATTGAATGAAATCATTGACAAGATACACCAAGAAGAATCATTCTGCACAGGTTGAATGTTTTTTCCATTTAATACACTGCTAGTACAAGAACAAAACAAACAAGTTGTTCAGACAACCTCAGAACTTCACACTTAAAATTTGTAGTAAATGTTGCTGGGTGACAACAGCCATAAAGCTTGGCGTACAGAATGGATGGTAATAGAGGAAATCACAGGATAAATTGCTGTTTCCGCCAAAAGAGGTTTAACAATCAAATCAGCCATCTGATACAACTGCCAAGAATTAGCATTCGTATTCCAGTAGTAACAGATTTTTATTTCCAGTGAACATACAGGTATAGACACACACACACAGACACACACTCAGCATGAAATTAACATGTATGATTATTTTTCATACAACGCCACTGCTGTGAGAAACAAGAAATTGTTTACATGTTTGTCTCCATGAGAATGTCACCAGTCTGTAATCCAAGTGGATTGTCACATTTATTGGATGGTTTCAGATTAAAGTGAATTCTCTGAAAAAGACATTTCTGCTCACACTGCTTCTTGCTGCCTTCATGTGGTATGGGAAAGATCATCCTTTCCACTTGTAAAGTGGAAATTACCAATGCATTGTGTTCAAGTGCTTTTCATGTTGTTGTGAAGATAAACATGGTGGACAAAAAGCGAACAATAATTAAATTATTTTTAAACATGACATAAGTTTAAATTGAGATAATATATAAAAGAATGTATGCAACAACATTGAGTAAGCTACAAACACTCTGACCTTTCAACAGAGTTGAAAGGTCAGAGTTTATGTCATCTCGGCAACTCGGGTATCATAAGATTTTTCCAGTTTCCCAGTGGAAATTACGACATGAGTGGGTTTTCATGTGCAATTTTGTCGTCGGTTTTTGGTATTTACAATAAATACGATAGCACATGAAGGCAGCATCTGTCCTCACCCCTGCTCCCTGTTTGATTGCCAACATGGCAAGTCTAAAGCAGCGCTCACTTTTGTTTTATTTTTTTTCTGTATCCTGTACTTAAAAGGCCTTTCAGTGTCTCATAAAAGCCAACTGCATTTAAAAGATTGGATATAGTTTCTATATTGCAGAGAGCAATTAAATTGGGAACATTTAGTCTCTTTCACTTTAAATTTTAAGCATAAAAGACCAAACCTGTAAATGATGTGTTTTCCTTCTCTCTCCTTTCCCACTTTTTTATCTTTCAGTTCTATTTCAGACATTTTTGGTCCGGAGCCTTCCAGGAACGTAGAGTAAGTGATTCTGTTTTGTTTTTTTGTTTTTTTTCTGTCTCTTGAAAAATCAGTCGCATTTTTGTTCATTTGTGCTGCCTTGTCCAGTTTTTCTCAGAATCCTGTTAATAGAAGAGTCCACCACACTATTGTATAAGTCAGTTTTTCATCCTCGTCATACCTCTGGAAGCTCAAACTTTACTTCTCCGACTACAGTTTTTTAGCTTAGTTTTTTTTTCCTTAAAGGATGTTTTTTCATCTTCGAACGTGAACTTCCCTCACATGTGACACAGACAGGGTTGATCAGGTACCAACTTGTAGACCAGCAACAACAATCCAAAAAGAATAAATATGTGTTCTTTCTCTTTGCTGCTCCATTGAGTTGTAGCGCGCTCAGAGCTTTAGAGACTGATCGCCCTGTAAATCCCTAACATCCATCTTCTCTTGCAGAACTTTCCAGTCTCAGTGCAACAAGTCACTTTAGGCAACATATTTCTGAGCAGTAGTGGAAGCTTTTCTTTTTTTTTTGTTTCTTTGTTTGCAGTCTCTAAAAATGCATTTATCTGTTTTTTGTCTTTCTGATATTCTAATGATTGTTTGACCAAGTTATTTAAGGAAATGCAATTTTTAAAAGAACTCTTATTTAGACTATTCAGAAACTGACTTTTGTCAGTATGTAATCTAGTTATCTGGGCTTCATGGTGGGGTAATGAGAGCGGTTAGCTGAATGGTCCATCTTATAGTCAGCATTAATCTATTCTCTTTTAGAGTACTGCTCAGTGTATTCTTTTAATCTATTTTTTCCCCCTCCCGTTTATATTGTTACAGAATTGCCATCACCTCAATCAAATGTCTTTGACAGTGCAATGAGACAGCCACACACATCTTTTTGCCCCCAAAGGATACAAATGAATAACTGCCCAGACATGGAGCTTATTCACTTGCAAACCATGGACTACAACACTGAATCATACTCTCATGTCACCAGGGTGGTGATGTTTTCTTTACATTACGTTGCTTCGTCTTACCTTTTTATGTTGGCTGTGCTTCCAAAACCCATTTTTACTTCAATAGGGAACATGACTGACAGGATTGTGTTTATTGTAGCATAATAACTCTGTATATGAGTTGGTGCTGTGGAGACTAGTTTGGGATGCTTAGGAGAGGCACGATGTCTCATTTTTGTCTGATATGCATTTCTTTTTCTGTCATGTTAGTTGTGTCCTCTTTGTTGCATTTTGTGTTTCATGTTGATTTTTCAATTGATGAAAGGATTGCAGTCTGGACTGTCTAGCACCCGGACTCTTTTACTACAAAGCCAAGCTACTGTGAGGGATGTAGTTTGGAGATTATTGTTGTCTTACTGAAATATGCAAGGCAAACCCTAAAAAGACTTTTAGATGGGAACATATGTTGCTCTAAGGCCTCTATAAACATTTTAGTCGTGTTGGTGTGTTTCCAAGTTTTCATGCTTCTAGTTCTGTATGCATGAATCCATCCTCATATATCAGTGATGCATGCTTTTGAACTGAACATTGATATCAAGCTAGATGGGCCCTTTCCTCTTAAGAAAAGAAGATGCTCATATCTCTGAATCTTCTGACGATTTGTTGTGCTTTAGATGGTACAATAATTAAAGTTTTACAAATTTGATCTGTTTTATGTTTGGGAATTCATTCTGAAATTGCTTTACAATTCATAGGGGAGTTTTTTCTGCCTATAAATGAACCCTTACCATGTTTACTTGGAAGAGACTCTGGGTTGGATTTATCCAAGGGTTGTGCATGTTAAGACGTGCAAATTTGACAACACATGAAAATATTTTGCAGCTGATTTACCAAATGCATGCACAGAGGATTGCACCTCTTACAGGCATAGAATAACACCTGCACTCCATTTAGCACGTTTGCTTTGAATGAATGTGCATTCCTGGCGTTTCTTCCAGAACACGCAAAATACTGGAAGGAGTAGATGGAAATAAATCAGCTTTGCAAGCGCAACGTGATTTACTATAAAAGGGATGGCTGTTTCTGCACCTATATTTAACACTTTTGAAAAGCAGCTCAAACTGATAGCAGACCGTGGATGAGAGTGGGAGTGGTAAAATAAAATGCAGATGCGCATCAGTCTGATTCACACTATTTTCTTATGATAGACAGAGACAGCAGATTTAGTTTTCATTCTTTTTTCAGTAACAATCAACACAACAAAGACTCCGATTCAACCTGAGTTTATATGTACTAAATATAAGGCTCAGCGCATGGCTCAATGGTTATTCCATCATTAGTTACTGTAAGTCTTTCTATTTTTCCTTTATTGCTATATGTCACATTTTAACTTGGATATCCACAGTGCACCCCTCTCCTCAAGGCTGACAGAGTGTGAAACTCTACATGTTTGTTGCGCTCTGTGTTCCGCCCCACTGCAGTGCCACAGAAGATAAATTTCATAGTAAATGTCAGACCATTTTTAAGGTTTGCAGACTATATGCACCGGCAGCAAATTCTTATCCATACTCTGCAGGGATACCTGTTGCACTATTTTCATTTCACATTTATTAGCCTAATTTTTCATAATCATTTTTGTCTCTTCCTGATATCTCTATCTTTTCCAAGTCAGTTTCATATTGCACTTTTTTCTTTCTAACCTTGCTGCTCTGCAAACCCCAAGTTACTACACGCAAATGGGATTTTTTTGTTTTCATACCCAATCATTTTGCCGACCTGTTGCCATTTACATCAGTTAGTTGTAACGTGTTTCTCTTGTATGTTTCTAGTATCTTGTTGTCATGTCTGAACTTTTTTGAGGCATGTTGCTGCCATAAAATTCAGGATGACCATTGTTCTTCATGACATAGTTATAAAATAGTGAGATGACCTTCTCTTTTAAATAAAGTATTACTTGATGACATTTGCAAATTATTGGATGCTCTTTTTAATTTGCATTTTATAAAGTGTCCCAAAATTTGCTTTTTGAACTTGGGCTTGTGTATATACAGAAAACTTCACTATCCCCATTCACATAAAAGAAACATCAACAAAAAAACACCAGAAAATCTGTTGAAGCTAGAGCCAAGTGTTCTGCTTAGAACAAGCATAAAAGGAAATGTTCTGTTACCAGGCAATGTTTTTATGTCTGTCCTGGGTTTTATCAGTAAACCAATGCACTTAGATGCCTAGCCATCCTTCTGCTACTCACATGTGGCCTCCTCATCCAAATCCCTATGCTGAATTTTTTTTTTGTTTACCCAGCCATAAAGATGGGAGTAATTCACTAATGGCGCTGTAACTAAACACTGCACGCTGAGTTGTAGAGCTCACCTGAGACCTCACTCAAGCAAGAAATTTTGACAGCATAATGAGAAAGCATCTTATTTAGGGATGTAGAGTGCCCTGATCATGTGACCTCTGACATGCAGTAAAGTATAACTGAATAAATGAATAGATGTACAGATTCAGTTTCTATAAAAGTAAAAGGAATATGCAAAGGAAAAGATGTAACAATAAGCATCCTCTTAATTACAAATGGCTATAAATAAGATTTAAGAATTTAATGTAAATTTCGTTATAGGAGTAGAGCAGGAGCATTAATTTCTATTTATTTTTTTGTTGGGAATGCCAAAGACCGCTCTGGCTTGTATAAAAAAGGATGCATATCTCAGCAGTATCACCGTTCACATGACAGGCCACTAAAATATATCCAATGCAGGGGTGTCAACCACTCCGCTGGCAAAGACAAAGGATTTGTCTCTTCAGTAGGATGACAGTCGCGTATAAATCCACCATCTTTTGCATGTTCCTTTCTATAAAAGATTTTGGCAACATAAAAAAAGGCTTTTAGTGTTAATTAACTACATGAACTTCTTGTTACTCTGAAGCAGCTGCAAACAAATAAGGACTGTTTTTTGATTTTCCAAATTGCCATGTGCAACATAATTACATTGAATAGCATGTTAAACTTAATCCATTGAGCTGGTGATGATTAAAGTAATCATGTGTGTCTGACCAGGAAACAACTCAATCTAAGAAGTAATTCAATTGTACAATTTTCCTAATTCTGGGTAATTGATTGACTGTGTGCTTTCTTAGGGTGGTAAATAGTTGGAAAAAAAAAACGGTTTAAGAAGTCTTTTTAGTTGTAAATGAACATATATCTTGGCTTTAAGGCAGCCCTTTGGGTCCTACAGCTGATATTCTTGTTTGGGAGGTGATTTATTGCTGCAAGCTTTTCGTGGTATTGATTGTGTGCACAAGCCAAGAAGCTGGTGTTAGAGTAAGTCTGCATGATTAGGGCACATTGGGTGGCAAAGCACTCCTAGAAAAAAGTAGGTTGCTTTAGCTCGGCTGTTCAGTTTTTATCTGAACAATTCCTTCAAAAGTCAGTACAAACATTATGAGCTGTATTTTCCTTTTTCACTTCAATAAAAGATGAAGTCTTTGTGCCCCAAGAGGTTTCCTGATGCAACCACCTGAATCTTTCAAGGTGCGCAGTATCTCTCATTCTCTTCGGTGCACAAATAGATAAACAGATCCTCTTTGTAAATGTTCATTAACAGAGACACAGAGGGCACGTTTGTCCAAAAGCGTCCATTCAGCTCCACAGACTGCGATGGATCCTCATCACCGGCGATAGGAAAGCGGCGGCGTAAGACCTAAGCACGGAAAAGGAAGAGGGATGGAGAAGGAGATCACTGTTCAGTATCAACAAAGTTCTGACTTTTTTTTTTTTTTTTTTTAGAAACGCACAATTGTCAAACATTTCTTTCTGGTTTTCATAATTTGCACTGTTTATATTTCATTATAAATAAACTTTTAGTGTTTTAACCTATTTTGTTGGTGGTGTGATTTATAATTAGCAGTTTTGGGATTTCATCAGTTACTTTGTAATCAGTACCTTTGTCAGTTGGGTGCAGAAGGAAATTTTAGATTTACATTTTTTTTTCTACCCTCATCTGACCTGGGTTGTACTTCATTTATGTGAGTTATATTCAGATTTTCTTTTACTTTTTTGGATCTATGTTTTCCACTTCTTTGTATAAGGAATTGGTATAAACTGAAACTGCAGCTGTAATGTGAACTATTTTCTCAAAGGCACTGGTTTTTAACCTGGACATCTGTCTGTTTGATAACCAAACACACATTTTCAGTTTCCCACATGTTTGTCCGGCTCTCTCTCAGGGCTCAGCTGCATGCACCTCTGCTGTTGTTTGTAATTTAAAAAATTGCCCACACACACACAAAAAAAAAAAAAAATCTATAACTTTTTAAGTGATTGTTTTCATTGAATGAGATTTAACTGTGGTCACTTTGATTCAATAAACCCAATGATTGCAGAAACCTCAGGTCAAGGCAAGAAAGAGCGTAAAGACTTAAGAAGAGAGGTTTTTGTTTATGTGTGCATCTATGTGGGAGAGTTGACAGGAACTCTTGGGAGCTGACCTTGATTGAAAACGGCTTACATGGAGCTGCTGTCAGACACATAGGGCTTCTGTCTTGGCTGCCTCTCTTTTTAGCAAAGATGTTGACAAACACGGCTAGACTCTAAGATGAATGAGGGAATGGGCATTAAACCCGGTATTTCAGATCCCAGTGGGGTTTGATCACTTCTTTCATTTGGGGAGCAGGAAAACGGGGAGTGATGTCACCACTCCCATATACCCACAGCTTGGGAGACATCCAGAAGCTGCGTCTGAATCAAAGGCACCTTATTTGTGTTGAGATGGCAACACCGAAGGTTACATTTATCATCCCTGCAACACATATCTCATGAATCTGCAATCTGTATTATCTCAATATACACTGTTGATGTGCTCGTATTCCAAATACTTTTTTCTTACCAGCAGGACACCTTTCTAAGTCATGAGAGAGGATGACCAACCTTGATGTCATGCCGAGGGATCAGTCCGATAAAGGAGACAGACTAGCACAGTCACACAGGGCAACGTTAATCTTCAGGGTCGAGTGTTCTGTATTAACTTCTCTGCCCCCAACCAAAGATTTTTTCCTCCCAAAAGCTCAACCTATTATTGTTGTGCACATCTTTTTTTGCAGAATCTCAAGGTAAATCAATTTGCTCACATATTGTTTGTTTTTATATGATTTCTTCAAAGGGGATTTTGCATGTGTGTGTGTATCTTGTGGCTCCTGCATTTCCTTTTTCACTTTTCATGTGTCATCAAAACACCAGTATACAGTCTCTCAGAGCTCTGATAGATCAATGTGGCTTACAATTTCCTCAAACCAAAGCAAAAGGAAACAAATATGCAGGTGTAATGCAAACAGTTTTTTTTGAAAAATGACTTTTTCTTCAGTTGGAAACAAATGGATACCTCCCTCTTTCAAAGAGAATTTTTTTTGTACTGGTACATGAGGTATTTTCCACTCTCTTTGAGGACACTTTTATTTCGGCCTGAAATTGGAAATTCAGTCTGCAATATAACATTAGGTTTGTTTTAGCAGGAGGGAACAAATTGCACCGTTTATGCTCATTAAATTCAGAATGCACAACTGACTCTTGAAACAGAACAGGTTGTTTTCTGACTTCACCTTTTAAGGGCGCACATAGTCCTTTGAGATGGCCCTGGTCTCCATCTTAACTATGTTATGGAAAAACTGAATTAAACTTTGCACTAAGTCTTACGTTAGTTTATTAAATGTCTTAAGGTTAAACATGCTGCAAGCTGTTATGTAACTGTTACAGTTTTTGCTCTATATTTAATGTCCCTGACACTGATATAATAAAGCTCCTTTTTCAGTTGTTTTTCTGATCTTAAGATAAAAACTGCTGTAAAACTCAGCTTTTGGCTGCGTTATTGTATATTTTTGCTTTGTCAAATATCTTTTAAGACAGAATGTCAGCATGGGGAAATTCTTTAAACATGAGCAACATTTGTTTAAGTTTTGAGACTAAAAGTTTGGATTCCTTTAGTCAAGGTTCTTGTAGACTTAACCGTGCCTACATTATGGAAGAGAGAAAACCTCTCAGAATGCAAACAAAGCCTTTCTGGTCTGAAGAGTGAAGAGTTCATTTCACTTTAATCAAACTTCAAATTGTAAGTTCAATGTCATTTGAAATATAACAGAGTTTTTCACTGAGCATGCCCCAGGTATCTGTGGAGAAGGAAACCTTTTATCACACAAAATGCAGAGAAGCAAAACGTTAGATGTTTTCATATGGCGCTGAAGAACAGACAGAGGTCAAGCACTTACAGCAGAAGAGCAGTGTCAGATATATGAAACTGAACTTCGCTTGCATTAAGCAAAGCTGATTTTGTTTACATTTTGTTTTATCCGTTGTCCGACTTATTCTTGTTTAACTCAGTATGTTTATGTAGTGTGCGTGGTAAAATGTTGCAGTAGATTAAAAAATATAATAACAAATATAATTAACCTTTGAATGAGCACAACATGGGCTCTGTAATTTTCTAGTTTTACTTCATGGCGAGTTAAACCTTTACTTCTGTCTGTAGGATTTGTGATGACTATTTGGAGTTCAGCTTCTGCTTGTCACACAATCACAGAAGGAAAATAAGAAATCGTAGGCTGTTTATTGCTATCTCACGTCTAAATGGCCAACCACAAGTTTTTTCGTTTTAAGTAGTTCAGTGGTGACAGATGTGTACATGATTGCATCGTAAAGTACTACAATCACCGCACATATGAGGGAAAACTTGAGACTGCACTTCCTCTGTGATTTTGTAAATAGTTCATGACAAGTCTTGAGGTCATATAAAACAGATGGCTGCACTTCCAAGTCAGATTGCATAGTACAAGAACATGGCTTTGTCAGACTAACAGCGACCATATGTTTAGTTTGTTATATGGTTGAGGCCACTGAAAAGTCCAAATACAACACATTGCTGATTAATATTTTATCACTGCTTGGAGAGATGATTAGTTCAATGAAAGAAAAGAGATCCAGGCTGTTATTTTTATTTGCCATTGAGATAATAAATAATAATAAAAAATAATTATTTTCAAGTCCACACAGGTCTAACCTGATCAAGATGAAAGGCTACATGGGTCTTTTCCCTGTGAAATTATTCAACTTTGCATATTATAATCACTTTGTTCAACTGTAACAAATAGATTTCATTTGTGAGGCTAGATGAAGCAATATTTTGTAGCAGTCAAACAGGAAATGATTAAGTCATCCACTAAATGAATGTAATCAGCTACCCGAGCCTGATGAAACACATGCAGTGATGATGACACGCGATGGAGGCTTCATAGGAGACAAATACAAAGAGTGATTTAACAGATTTGAGCCAAAATCTCTAATTAACTTGCTAACAGACTGTGCTCATAATGAACAGCATCTTTAGAGTCTGATCACTTTCCATTTCCAGTTTGCTTTCTTGTTTTTCATCTTCATTTTCACTGTTTTTGGGAACTCATACCTCTGCTGCCATCCTCCTGCAGCTGTTCTCATCCTTCTGCTGGATGATGATTCATTTCCCTACTATACTCACACAAATATGCAGACCACTTCAGTTTTATCTCGAGTTTATAAACTTTTATTGTCATCATTTTCATCTCCAATCAATGTCCTTGCACAAGTCCTTTGTCTAATCTCAGTGTACCCTGTTTCGGCAGTAGACTCAGCCTTAATTGAAGGTCACCACTGAGCTTCAGTCTATACATCCAAAAACCACCGTCAGAGACTTGATTATCAGGATCTGCTCTCTTATCAGTTCCCAGAGTCACAACCGGACATGAAGAAGCTGCATTCAGCTTCTATGTTCCATATGACTGGAAAAATGGTCAGATCAGCAGAATGCAGATCTGACATCCGCTCATTTTCTCTGCATTTACATACAGTAGTTTTATCTGAAAGTGCAAATCTCGATGGTTTCTTTTAGATGGAATTTTAAAACTTGATCATGTTATTAATCTGTTCTCCTTTCTTAATTTTGATTTTACATTATTTATTTTCTCTCCTCTATTTTAATGTACCTTTCTGCAATGAACAGCACCTTGGAATGTCCTGAACGTGAAATGTGATCTTTAAATGAACTTGACTTGCCTTGATGGATAGCTTAAATTGGACAACACTTTAGCAAAATTTAAAAGATGGTGTCTGAGCTTTTGGCTTTGAACATTTTTCACTGTCTTATAGTTGGTATTTTGGGACTTAAACTGTCAATCATTCATGACAAGGACGTGCTGGGAAGCTGCAAAATGGGCAGATTTTGGTGATTATGTGTGCTGGAGCTGCCTAGAAAAAAACTGAGAGTACTCTGATTACTTTTCTAACAGGTGAAACAGTGTCCAATCCTAAGTGGTTCTAACAGCCATGAAAGAAATCTTGTCAAGGATGCTCTTCTGCCTTTGGTTATCTTATCTGTTCAATCCTTCGTTCACTTTTTATAAAACAGACTCAAGTTAAAGATTAAGTACAAAAAACACTAAAGTGGGCTGTCAGATAAAATTACAGCCGTTTACAGGATCAAATAACTTCTTTGAGGTGCGAAGTGACTAAGACTTATAGAAGTTTGATGCAGCAGAGTACTGATGTTATCATTTGTCACCTAAGCTGCAAAATGTGAAAAAATAAGAAAAAATAACTTTGTTAGTTTTATATATATATATATATATATACTCAAACTGTACCTTACAGTACTGCAGAAACCGGACTCGTGGTCATTTCTAACAGCACAGTTGAATTAAAGGTCTACTGTAAGTTACTAAATAAAATTCCTTGACTTGTTATTCTCTCTTAGCTTGCAGATGAGAATATGACTATAAACTTCTCGTGGGACTTGGAAGTATTTTGTTCAATCGGAAAAACAAACAGAAAATCTCTTTCGACATTGAAGCAAAACCTTTTATTTCTCAAAGTGAATGCATTATGCTTCCATCAAATTGTGATTGTGAGAGAATAAAACTCTTTTTTGTTGTATGATGCTGCATTAGTATCTGCTTCTCTACCTCAAAGCATGAAAGCTGTTTTTTTGTGGTGCATTTTTATCTAAATAGTGGAAGAATGTCCACACAGTTTGGTCTAAAATGCTGACTTACTTACATAACTCTACATTACCAGGTTGTATTGGAGCATAACTGCTCATTTAATTGTTCTCTAGAGGTAGAAGGAAAATGACATCGGACATGTTTAGAAGATTTATTGCAGGCTGACAGATGCTGGCATCAAATACACAACATGTTCTTCACAAGGCAAATCTGTTGTAGCAGGTTCAATAAGAAGGCAGTTAGAAAACAGATGTCTGAATTTATTAAATGTCTCTTTGAGCGTAAAATAACGAAATACTTAAAACATCTACGGGGTGGGATGAAAAAAAGTAGATGGATCATATGGAAACATTTAGCCCTGTTTAAAAATCAAGATTGTGTGTGTAGTATTGAGCAGATGAGAAGATTAGTCTTCTGCATTAATTATCAGTTATTTGTTCTGGGATTTAAAAAAGAGTTTCCCTTTTTGCACAAAATGGCTATTGAATCTCTTAGTAGTGAATTTACATAAATACACCAGAGGATTTTGTGTTTATGCTCTTGTCCTCCTGATAAAGTCTACTATACATGTGAACCAAATGATCCCTGGCACTCAGCAGTGACTGTCTAAGCAATATTCATTTAGCATCAGACGTGAATGCTTTTTGAATTAGGTTTGAGTTAACGTGGCAGGAGTAAATCAACATGTAAAATCTGAATTCAAACCAACTCATATTCAAGTGTTAAACAGATTTGTGACGTTACAGTATGATTGTGGATTTTTTTTCTTTATCCATATGCTGATTTATCTAAAGGGTAAAAAAAAATCCTTATTTGTTGCCTGGTTTTGAGATTCTGCAGGCTGGCCAATGAATGCTCAGAATCTCAATCATATGTAAAAACTGGATTAAAAGCTGAATTCTTTTTATGGGCTGTTTGACTTTGAGAGATATGAATGAGATCCTCATTGGCTGGCTGTGTAATGACTTTAAAGACCTCTACTTTTTGGCAGGAAAATTAAAACAACATCTTGCAGCACTCATGTGTCATTACCCAGACACTTAAAACCCATCTGGGGTTATTCTGTTGTACTGTCTGTGGTTGACTTTTCAGCTTTGACCTCAATAGAGAAACACGCAAAATGGATATTTAAGATATTGAAACTCTCTTTTGAAATATTTATTTCTGAAGGAGACAATATGGCATGACCCATTCACTCTAATTCCATCTTTCTTTTGTTTTTTTCTTTTTGAGGTTTAACTACAAACACAAATCCAGAGAATCTGTCAGCATTAGGATATTTTCCCTTTCAGATGGTCTCATAAGCTGCTCTTAATCAGTGCTTGTTGCCATGTTTGATATTATGTTGAGAGACCTTTTCAAGTTCACATGTGACATCTACTAATGAGGAAGATTAGAGGTTAATTAGAGGTGGAAAACATTTTCATCCAGGCCTTTGTTTTACCTTGAAACACTGGAATAAAAAAAACATGTAATTAATTTTAAAACAAGCTTCTCTCATGAACCTCTTAAATCAGTTTTATATCAAATAAAAGCTTGTCTGCTTTTAGACAGGTGGTGTATGAAATGAATGTAAATTCAGTCAAAGCTGTGCTGCACTGCGTAAAATATTGAAAAGGTTTTCATGACTGAGGTTTCTGAATAGTATGTGTAATTTAAAGGGAACTATAATGATTTAGAGTATATATGCATCTGTTTCTCTCTCTCTCTCTCTCTCTCTCTCTCTCTCTCTCTCTCTCCATATATATATATATATATATACATATACATATATTTATGTATATATATATCTATATACAATTTCCTTTTTTTATTTTTATTTTTATTTATTTATATATATATGGCTGAAGAAGAAATAAATCAGCATGTTGTAATGACTCACTCAAAGTCCAAACTTCATCCTGGTTGACATGCTGCGGGGGCATCATTTGCCTCCTCTCTTCAATTTATTAGTGGACCAAAATGATTCCACTGTGATATAAAGGACTGATGATATAATAAAGGACATCATACTGTCAAGTGATTGCCACTAAATATGGTATAGGCTTAGTGCACTTATTCCTACTGATTGGTTGACATGGTGGAACATGTATGTGCTCTTGTTCATCTAAGGTTTTATAGCTATATTTATTAATAAGCCCTTGGAAACAGCTGTTTTTTTTGTCATTGTTAAAAAAAACTGAGAGTGAGACCATAGCTTGAAATTAGACCATATATGTTTATTTATGGCACTGCGACAGACTGGCGACCTCTCCAGGGTGTACCCCGCCTCTCGCCCCTTGACAGCTGGGATAGGCTCCAGCACACCCGCGACCCACTTGGATTAAGCGGTTCAGAAAATGGATGGATGGTCTAAAATCAAGGGTTTGTAACAGTTAGAGCAAGCAAGCATTTTGCAGTATGTCGATAAGATTGACACACCAATTCCAGGTTTTATTCCCGCTCCACAGCAAAACTGCTTACAGCAAAACTGCTTACAGCAGTCTCCTTCAACTGGTTTGAAGTCCAAATTTGGCAAGTTTTAGATGTTTCCCTCCTTCAACACATCTGAATCTTATTAAATGGGCCCAGCAGCTTGGTGTCAGCTTGATCAAACAGAGACATCTAGAACCTACAAAATATCATCTCTAGAGGAGTTGCAGAGTTGGGATAGGCTAGACACACTTTTCCTTAGACTAGTCAAGTTTTTTTTTTTTTAGTAAGCTAGATGCTGCAAGGGGAATATCGGTCCTAGTTTCAGTTCTGTGGAAAACCAGCCATTAGTTCTGACTAATTTTTCAAGGCCCTGGCACTCAAAAGCATGATACTGCTACCGCCATGCTTTGCCATGGGGATGGGGTGAGCACATATTTTCCAGTGTAACCATTTAACTGCCACGAGAGTTGTTCATCTTGTTATAAAAATCTAAATGAAGAAACACAATTTTTTCTACTTTCACTTTATTTTAATACAGCCCTTAAAAACTAAATTTGAATCTAAATGTGTTCATGTGTAATTCATAATTGCCCAAGACAGTTTAATAGAATGCCCATCCTTACTAAACATGGAATCTTCATTGACCAAAAGTTTTGATCAGGTGACGTGCTATCCAATCTTTGAAGACTGCCCAGTCAGCATGTCCATGAAGGGCCCACAAAGGTTTGATAAGGGCTATGAGGATATTTAGTGGTCCCATGTGGGCCCCATATATTAAGCTGTATGAGCATTATTACAGATGTACAGGAGGTGAGCTAAGTGGGCATGGGCATAAATTTAACAGAACCAACATGAAACTCATATGGGCAAACACAGGTGAAGCCAATGTAGTGACTGTGGACATCCTTCTGGGTCCCCCAAGGACATACTGGCTGAGTAATCTTATTTCTGATTAATGACATTCTTTTATGGCCTGAGTTTCATTCACTGACCCCTGTTTTTTAGCATGCTTGTTTGTTATGGTGCAGTATTTTTCCACTTTTAATAGCCCCAAACTGATTCACAATTCTCCACAACTTTGTCTCTGACCTGTTCGTGAAGCTCCTCGGTCTTCATTGTACTGCATGATGGTTGCCCTTGCCTAATGATGTGGACAAACTGGGGCCTTTTCACAGCAGGTCTACTGTATATAACTGAGATCATGTGACATTTACATTGCACACAAGTCAACTTAATTAATTTAATTATGTGGCATCTAAAGTTAATCAACAGCATCAGATTTTAATTCAAGGCTGTAAATCAAAGTGATGAACATACACAGACTTCACAAGGTTCATTATTATTATAAACATTTTAGAGTTTTTGTTTAATGCTCTATGACTTTCACTTCAACAGGTTTTTTTATCATCCATTGAATAAAGAAAACACAAAAGGCTTCAAAGATTTTGTGGTTTTGGCTGTAAAATATTTTTTTACTTATCAATATTCTTTCATTTAGAAGCACTATCTACTAATAGTTGCTTGTTAATGTCAAATTATCAAAATATACTTGCTTTACAAATTATTTGAAATGAAAAGTTGAGCAACATATTTTCCATTTTGTTGTCTTTGTATAGCGAACACAGGAAAAACATAGTAAAATGGTGTCATTTCAACTGAGAGAAAGCCATCTTTCATTTATGTCCAATTATCTTATCACAATCTGATTATGACAATCATTATATACATGAAATATTTATTTGACTTTCTTAATAAGACCATTACTTTGTGGTTGGGTATTGTATTTAAGGCAAACTACACCCATTGCTAAGTGAATTCTCGTAGCGCCATGCACCTTGAGATTTCATGCAGTCCTTTCCACTTTTAATGAATAGCCTTGTTGCTGTACCACTGCATGAATCGGTAATTTAGTGCCATTAGGGTAAAAGTGCAACTCCTCTGTCTTTTCACTGAAGCCCAAAAAAAAATCTGTGCATTTGCAAGAAAACCATAAACATAGTGACTCACATCACACCTGCAAGGGTTTCTATTTTTCTTATTTCCATGAATAAAATCTTCTACCTCAAAGCTCCATGAGTGTTTGTATTCATAAATAGAACATTTCATATTTCAGAGTGAAGCCCAGTATTGTTTCATTGTGATTTTTTTCTGCTGTTACTATATAGTTGATAACAGCTTAGCACTTTGATTAATTGGATTATGTAAAGTGTGAATGAGAACTGCCATGTGAATCCTAGATTAATTTTCCTGTATTTATTCTAAAGGTAATCCCAGATTTCATTATTCATGTGTAATTTGCATTGGAGAAAAGCCTTTGTCATATGACTAAATGTAATACAGTTTCACATAATAAAACAAAACATGGCAAGGCAAGGCAAGGCAAGTTTATTTGTATACCACATTACAGCAAGAAAGCAATAAACAGAATTAAAAACAAAAATAAAATCACAAAATAAGAAAATTGAAGAGAAAGAAACCCTCAGAAAAAAAAATCAATCATCATAAAAGGCTGCAAATAGAAAGGTTTTTAACCCTGATTTAAAACTGCTGACAGTGTCAGCAGACCTGCAGCTTTCTGGGAGTTTGTTCC
>JAVQJG010038340.1:0-22003 GCA_036024015.1 Craterocephalus amniculus | reverse complement strand
CCTGCGACAGACTGGCGACCTGTCCTGGGTGTACCCCGCCTCTCGCCCCTTGACAGCTGGGATAGGCTCCAGCACACCCGCGACCCACTTGGATTAAGCGGTTCAGAAAATGGATGGATATAACATTTAAGACAAAATAGTTATGAAGCAGCCCCAGTCTCCATAAATGATGTGCTAGTAAACACAAACACAGTAAAAAGCCCACTTTAACTCATTTTTTTTACCCAAATCTGAGTAATGTGTTTATTTGTTTTTTATCTTAGGTTTAGTAAAATATGTTTTGGGTTAAATCCACCTGCTGATAATGTTAACTTCATGTTGGACAGAGTTTATCCTTCTGTATCATCTCACTTTCTAGGTTTCTACATTGTCAAAGTGACCAACAGTCACCACTACAGAGAACATTGATCTTTTATGCTATGGCTTTTTTTCAGATACTGAGAAACTTAAAGTCTACCAGTCAATCCTGCATGCTGGAAAATAATACTCAGTGGATATCACATGCACTAAAATGTGAGACCAAGGAATTCAAACCCATCAGCATCTTTATGTGGAAAGTTGGGAGAAAAATGGGTTCAGTCACACTGCATGTGTTCAAACACAGCACAGTTTTCATTTTTCTATTAGAAATATAATATTACTTCTTTTTTTCTTTCCTTTCCCTTTTTTAATTGACAGTCCACCACTGAATACACACTAAAACATTAATGCAGCACATCAGGTTAGATGTCAGAGAGGTTGGGACATTGTCCATCAAAATGCCGAAGGGAATCCAGTGAATGTTACAGGACATCAGAGAGAGGCAAAACACAATCTTTTTATCTATGAAATGAGCTGAAACACTGACTTACACCACAGTGAAACAAAATTTGTTTTATCTCAAACTCCTTACAGACTGATTCCAAGAGCAGAAACAATCAAACGTCTATGTTAATTATATTAATAAACTTGATAAACCTGATGTCATGCTATAAGATATGAACAGCTTTTACTAATGATGAAAAGAAAATGTGGATGATGCGGAAAAACTAGGAGCTTTGTTGGTATTCATAATAAATATTGATTCTGTTTTTCATGTGCAGAAAGTTAGATTCCATTCAATGCATTTTAAAATGAAAAAGACATATGAGAAGGGCACACAAGCTATGATCATGAAAGATGGACAGAAGCTTCCAATCCTCTCTGGGTAGAACATTGTTAGAGGAAAGAAGTGATGGAGCAAGAGGGACAGGGGAGAGGTAAAGGAATGAAAGAGCAGAGAGGCCAATGGAGAGAAACATGATTTACCCCGATCTAGGTTCAAGTCTGAGGACCATGAAAGGAGGGACAGGGGAGAGGTGGCAGTGATCGTGGGGAAGGGAAAGAGGATCAGTGTGTTGACAACAGTAGAGGACTAAGAGATGAGGAGGGGGAGATTAACAACATTCCATGGCAAATTCATCCAATTTTAAATAGACCTCCAGAATTAGATGACAACAGTTGGTGAAGTCGAATAGGCATCTCAGACTACTGGACAAACAAGGGAAAAACTTGAACTAAATTAAGTTAAATCTAAAGTACATAAATGGAATTCTTTCTAAATGTTAATTATACTTTATGTTAGGAAACCGATCATTCAATTAAGTAACAATGTGTACGGTAATACCATGGATGATAAGCATGTAAAGGAAAATGAATTAATAGACACTTAAAATGTTTCATATTTATTCACTTATTCATATGGACCAATGAATAAAAGGTGTCATCTGGTACTCACTTATTTTTGTCAGGAAACCGCAAACAGTCTATGTATAACATTAGATTTCTCATTCAGACAAAATGTGTACCATCTTCACTCATACACATTATTGTCTGATGATTGGGTGAGTTGAGAGTATTCAAATACATCATTCAGTTCTTCACCTATTGTGTTAAATAATGATTTTTGCCTGCCATATCTCAGGTATACTAAGAGAGAAAAGAACAGAGACTTACTAGTGCCTTCCTCTGAAACCATGCCAAGCCCCTCTGCCTTGTTCTGCCTCTCAAAAGCGTTCAGATCCAAGACACTGTTGAGAACATAAACTCGTTTACTTGAGCATTCTCCACTCTTCAAATATGTACAACTAAGACATTAAATCAAAAAGAATATTGTGTTCACAGGTTGAAAACTGACCAGCAAGTCTGCATCAGTGCCTGGAGACTCAAAAAGAAGCCCACATCTTTCTTGTCCTTCAAGTACTCCAGCATTTTCTGACAAGGTGAGAAGAAAGAAAATACCCCGGAAGTGTTCCTTTAATGTAACTTCAAATTGTAAATGGGATAAAGAGGGTTTGTTTTAATACATACTCGCTGAACTTCACTGTTTCCACCATTAAGGATGGAAATACCCAGTTTGAGCGTTGTAGAAACCATCGGGCCAGTTTCGCCTTCAGAAAACAGAAAGCACAAGTCACAATGCAGCCAGGTTTGGAGGGAGAATGTGTTGGCTAAAGATAAGGAACAAGACTACCTTTGCATGCGCTGATCATTTGAAGGACCATCTCTGCAGCGCCGCGATTATGAAGTCTGGATTGCTGGTACAGAAGCCTTTGTTTCTCCATTTCTTTTTCCTGGGATGGATGCAAACTTTATGAGCTTTTGGTACCATTACATTTGAAAAAGAAAATTTTAATAGATAGAACAGACTCTATTAGGTCAGACATTTGATGAAATATCCATCAGAGCAACTTTTAAAGTCAAAGTATTCATTAGTCCATTCTTGAATCTAAATCCTTTATTTGAATTCACATTCACACACACCTTTCACACGAGCCTTTAACTGTTTACCTCGTAACTATTCAGTATGATTTTTTTTGTTGTTGTTCGTATGGTTGGTAACTTTAGCTTCTTACATTATCTGAACATTAACTTCTAACACCTGCAAATTACCTACCAATCAAACTAATGTTACATGATTCATTTGATCCTACAGTCTACATGAAAATATTCCAAAACTTGTACTCATTTTCTTTTTTGTTTAATCTAAAATATGACCTTTCCACATGCATTTGTATTTTGGGTTATTGTCAATTCACATTCTGTCACCTCACGTCATTAGTCATGGAGTCGTTATGCTACATCTTCACGTTTGCTGACTGGAGCAAGCGTTAGACTACAGGAAACAGCCTCACTGGTTTTGCATCTCAGCCACATAGCTTTCCAAAATATCTTAACTGGAGTAGTCCTGCAAATAAGATACAGTGGACAAAAAAGCTATAACCCATCTTCACCACATTTCAGAGTAGTGGTGTGAAATATTCATGCCAAAATTACTCTTTATAACGTCAACAATGCCTTTTACGGAAAGACAATGGCTGATAAACAACCTGTGAATTCAGACGATGTCTCTTAGCCACATGACAAATAAATTTGTAGTAAAACCCTCCCTCCTCCCAAACCCACCCTTCTTCCCCACACACACCCCCCCCTCCCCCCGCCCACATATGCCTGCCTGTTTTCTACCCGCTATGTGTCGTGCAACCGGACATCGGACTTGGGCTGCAGTCCTGAATGAACCTGATTATGAATTAACAACTAGGGTGTCTGTGAACTGGCTTTCCAAACTATCGTCATGTGTATGAATGAATATCTTTAAGTGTTGCATTTTCTGACCTGGCTTTCACTGTAGTCTGTCAGTATCCTATGTGAGTGGGGAGAGGAACGTTGATCAGTAGCATTCAGTTAATAAAGACTGGTGTTAAGAGGGTGAGAAGAATTACATGAAGCGATGGAGAAAAAGACAGAGAGAATGACGAGAAGCACAGCTATATAAACTGGGAGGAATGACATCACGAGTAAATGAGCGCGCTGTGAAATGTTGCAATATATATTAAATGAGGACTGTAATTTTGATCAGCATTTAAAACAAATCCAAAGTAATTTCAGGAGTTTCAGCATGTCCAACTCCCCAGTTTAATATGAGCCCTCATAAAATGTTTTGAAGGCATCTTTCAATTCACAAATATTTTTAGTTTAAAGCAATGAGGCACATTGACAAAGCACAAAAAGTTTTTATGGTCAAAATAAAAGACGCACAAGTGCTATTTTAGTACAGTCAGCACTGCGTGTATAAATAAGTACAGTGTCTGAAACTTGACATATAGAATATCATGATGGGTGCGCAGAGCAAGCTGGTGTTGCCAATCAAAGTAAAGCTAAGCAGCCCATTGTAAAGCTTTTGCAATGCTGAGTCAAACTATATGAATGAACATATGCCGTTTTTTTTGTGTAACTTTAGCTTTTTTCCTTCATTTGACTTTTTTGCTGATTTGAAAAGAGTTAATTAATGTTAGTGTCATTACTATTATTATGTTAATTTTGACAATAACGTGATACACGTCCCAAGCCAGATTCAACACACAAAAAAGTGTGAACAGGACCTTAAAAGGTGCTTTGGTACTATAAATGCCACATTCATAAAAAATACGGTCCTGTATGGAATATAACTTTTTTAAATGGCTTGTTGGGAGCACAAAGTTACTGAGATAATTAAGAAAAACATCTGGATTGGAGATTTGAGTTTCAAAGTCAAGAAACTCACAATGAATAAAGCACAAAACACAAACAGGAGACAAAGCGGACACAGAACAGAGAGAGCTAATGAGATAACACAGAGACAAGAGAGAGATGTGGGTGTGACGTAATGCTCCAATGATGAGGCCACTCAATGCGTCGAGAGCTACCGCTCCATTGTGTTCCTTGTCCCCAGCCCCTGGCCGCCCATTACCAGTTCTGACTGTCGCACCTCAAAGGACATCTCATCCTGAGCACTTTCCCCCTCTTCCTCTCCACCTTCTTCATCCTCACCAATGTGGCAACTCTAAACAAACAGGAAAAATAATGTTTCCGTGAGTGTTTCAGTGATGGTATTTATCAAGCCTAAAATCCTCTGCGAGGACTCACCTTTGCCATAATATCTGCATAAGCCATATAAAGATGATCTGTTTCCAGTTTACTGAAATGGAGGGAAAGAAAACAATTTGAGGATTTATTTTCTAAACCACTTTATGTTTTTGCAGAGGTCCACTGACTCTACCATCAGAGAGGACATTTCTAACCTCTTTTCTGTTAAAGCTGTTCGACTGAAATGCAGAATAAGCTGGTGAAGGGGATCTGGTTTAGTTTCTTTCTCCTCTTCTTCATCGCCTTCCTCTTGCTCCATTGCTTTCTGGGTTGTATGAGAAGATGGAAAGTGAATAATAGCATTAAAAAGATCACGCATCCACAGTGCAACCGTCACTCACAGATAAGTCATCTATCATCCTGTCTTCAAAGGAAAAACCCTCAGTATGAAGCCAGTTGCGCTTGTAGCCCTCAAGGAACATGTTTGAAGCTCGATGCCTGTGTGGAACAGAAAGCATAACAAACAACAACATTATTAGCAATGGAACTATTGCACTCAATACAGTACTTGCATACTCTGACTCAGAGGCAGCTTTTTCACCTCGGTATGTTGTACAACGGCGTCATCCTGAAGCAAGCGACAACCGCCCTGCGTCTCTGCTTGGACAAAAGTTTGTGCCACACCATCTTCTTCGATTTGAAAGGATGCTCTGTCTAACAGGGGGAAAAAAAAACTACAAGATGACACCAGGGGAGACATAGAGGCAGAGACAAAAAGAAAACATGACAGTGTAAGAGGTTGAACACTCTTGTCGCAGCTGCATCATGACGCACCACTTCAAGGTGGTAGAGGACAGCAGAAACCTCCTGCACTCTCTTGACAACTCTCATTGGAGCATCGGCGTCTTCGGCCTTCCCTGCCATCTCTTTGTACAGAGCCATCTGCCAGCGCATGGATGGGTTGTCCACCTTTCCAGGAAAGAGGGATACACACATTTCTAAGATATGGCATGACTAACTCTCTGTAATCACAAATCTGACTTGTGCAAATAAATGACACAAAGGATTAACAAATACTTTACCTTGCCCTGAAGATGAAGGTTGTTCTGTAGGAACTCTCTTACTTCTTCATCAGTGTCTCTCTGCAAAGTAACGTTTTAGCAACCAATGACCTCTACAAAATTGCAGTATACAAACAACACAAGATGCTTTTCCCAAAATCCTTTTTAAAGTTAGAAAAAACTACCAAGGAGTAACGGATCTTGGCCAAGTTGATGAGCTCCTGATCAGCTGGAGAGCACATGTTGAGGCCTATGGGGAGCATCTTTTTCAAGGCGGCAACGATTAGCGAAGTCTGGACAGAGTAACGATCTCCCCGTTTTTTCTTCTTGGTGCGTTCAGTATCGCTACTTCCTCCCTGTGAGCAGGGACGACAACAGACCAGAAGCATTCACAACATCCAAAGTAATTTCCTCAATGAATATCAGCCCTTCATACTGACAATCACTGTTTCCTCTCAAGCTAGGAATGACACTAAAAAAAAGTTATTTTTCATAAAAACAGCAAAAATTCTAAAGCTAAATTTGACTATGAGTGTGAGCAAACAATAACCCTACCATAGTAATACTTAAACTTTACATAGCTCTAACAGTTGCTGCAAAACAGGCAACAGAACCCCCAGCAACAGTGATTGAGGATTCTTATTAAACATTTTCAGATAAAGGTCAAAACAAATGTCTTCATTTAAAGACATATTTCTAGTAACTTAAACAACCACCTGGTAAAAATTATGGAATTAGAAGTTTTGAAAATTATGGAAACACTTCATGAATCACATTTCTAAAACAAAACCAAACAAACCTGCAAATATGCAAATGAGTCTGTAGGTACAGTAAAAATACCTGTGGAGCTTAAGGAGCTGCTTCATCTGGCTGACTGACAAGAAACATGATTTAACAGGAGAAGGATAATTTAAGATGGATACTTTAACATGGAATGTGGAAAACGGTTAGTGAAACGAACAACATGAGGCGGTTATAATAGCAAAACATAGAGGTTGACAAAAAAGTCAGACCAATATGCTCTTAAAACAGAAAGTGCACACCAAAATAAATGCAAAACAAATACAAAGAAACTGCCAGAAGGAAATTTACATACAGAGAAGGGAAACATAAATCACCACTAACACCTAAAAAGAAGAAAACAAAGTTAGTGTTTAGACTGTATGATAGGATTAAAGTGATTTTGGTTTAAGATAATTATTAGACATATTATGTCCACTAAGACGTACAAAGATATTTTCAAAGTTCAGTTATCTTTATTATTAACATTATTTTTAAATATTTGCATGCATTTTATGATAGAGTAATGAGTGTAAACACTTTTTTAATGAAAGCCTTACAGTAACATGACAGGTAATTCCATAATTCTTCCATAACTCTTGCCAGGGGTTGCAAAAAAACAAAGTCATTGTTTCTCTGAGCTCAGAGAGGTAAGTAGAGGGCATAGTCAAAATGCGAGGGAAAAGGGGGGAAGGGGACGGGAAAGCTGAAAGGAAAGGGTCTGATTAGAAAGTAAATCAGTTTAATTACATTTACAACATGCAATAAAGAACCCATTCAGCATTCCATGAAAAGGATAGCTAGCAAAATCAAGGTCTTCGTTTTCTTTAACTCTAAAAGAAATATGAACATCATGTTAAGGTAAAGAACAAAACTTATAAATTCGATTTTTAGTTTCATGCTGTTAAGGTCACACAGCTAGAGTAAAACTATCTGTCTATGGCTTATGTCTCTATACTCACTTCTGAACTCCTGCTTTATTACTGTAAGAGTTCAGTCCTTCTGTTATCTGCTCTTTCTGAAATCCTCCAAAATGTGAAAATGGATGTGGGAATTTACCAAATAATGTACGAATGCGCTTCCCAGTATGATTATTTGTGTTGAATACTTGCTGTATGAAAAGGTTAGATGGCACATTTTCTAAATGAAAAATTGCTACCACACAGATCTTTAAAAGCCCAAGTGACTGGTCAAAGATTCATATCTCATTCAGGGATTTTCTTGTCTGTGTTGATGAGAAGTACTACTATTATCCTTTTACCAGAAGTACTAAAGTAGCTAGACAGGCACGGTATCATTTAAATTCTCATGCTTTTAATCTTTTCAAGGATTTTTTTTTGAGTATGTGTGTTTAAATTATTTTATTGTAGTTTTTTATGCTTTCATGTTTAAATTTTTTATGTAAAGCACCTTGAATTCTCTTGAACCTGAAAATGTGCTATATAAATAAACTTGCCTTGCTTTGCCTAGACATGGTCCACTGACTTTTATAAGCATAATATTTATGGTGCTGCTGTAACTATGTGTGAACCTTACCTTCCCCTCAGTCTTCCCTTAAGAGGATTTGCATAGGAAGGTCTTATCATTACGGCTGAAATACAAAAAACTAATTATACTTGCATTTAAGTCTATCCCAACAGCCTTATGAGTCCTGTCCAAATAATAGCAAACACTATCAGTGTCAGATGTATGTAAGTTACGGAAGAGTAGTTTAGAGGGTGCAAAGCAAATTGGGGAATTCAGAAAATAAGTGCAAATTAATCCTCAGGTTAGGTTCAGTCATTTTGATTACTTCTTAAGAGAGAACCCAACAAGTGTTTCCAGGAAATCTGCTTCAGTGACATTAAGAATCAAGCAATGTGTTAGTGTGGAGACTAGGGAGTCTTAAGGAAGCTAAACCATGATGTAGCATGGCATTTTAAGGGAGGAGAGAAGAAAGAGCACAGAGAAGACTAACGTCATCCCCTAGTAGCAAAAAGAGACATTACCAAAGCCTACAGATCTACTGTTCTTCTGTGAAAAGAAAGGTAAAGCATACTAGAAGACTCCAACTCAGCTATGGACAAAAAAGAACAAACTCAGTGACAGATGATGGCACTGTGCTCTCACTGCCACCAATGGGTCTTGTGTAAAGCCCAGTGCCATGAGCCCAACGCTACAGTTGTGTACTTTCATCAAGCGCCTCCAGACTTTACCCCCCCACATTTACACACTGGCAGTACTGGGAAATGCCCACAGGGCTTGCCCATTTGTCATGTGATCCTTCATGAGAGCATTGAAAGTATCTTTATATGTGTTCATACATTACAATTTTTCTTCAAGGATGCATCTGCACAGTTCAAAGTCTGTTTAGGAATGTGGATTTGCTTGGGATGTGTAGGTGTTGTTTCAGTGTGTGCAACTGAGTGAGTCTTCTTGTCTGCATATTTGTTTTGTTCACAAATGCACATGGATCAGATGTGCCAGTGTGCTGGAGAGTTTGATGAAAAGCTCCCTTAAAGTGAGGTGCCATGCGGTCAGCACAGCGATCGTGCAGAAACAAAGTCTAACCTCTGTGTCCCCGCCCTGGAAACCCAGCCGCAACCAATAAGAGGAAGAAAATGGACAGCCAAAGAGAGAGTTTTGTTAACATGACTGCTATTCTTCTGAAAAATGGGAATTAAAAATCAAACCTCAAAAAGTTACAGCAGGCTACACCATGTTTAACCAAGCCCTGTGAACAAGAATACTATCACATAAAACTTACACAAAATCAGACAAAACTAAACATTGTCAGCACTAAAGTAACTTTTAAGAGACATATTTGCAATATTTCCTTAAGCAATTATAATACAGTTGTATGAATGTCCATTTAAAGGTAGCTGAAAATAGTCAATGACATATAAAAACAATAGAAATGGGCACATATATTTGTCAAAGGAGACATATTATGACAAAATATCCCTTTCTTGAGCATGAAGGCATACAGTATTTTTGGGTTTCTGGAGCTACTGTAATAATAACTGAAATATCCTGAAACAGCACAATCCAATCACTATGTTTGTGGCCACAATATTACTTTATTTAGTGAAAAAAATCCTAACTTAAAACTTAATGTTTATTCACAGATGTGGGTTTTGTTTTTTTGCTTTGGTATAAAGAACTTATTCTAATCAGCGGCTATTTAGTTTTAATTTAAATAAATGAATTAATAATGCTCTATCAGTACTTTGGTCGATGTTTTACATAAAAAAAAAGAAAAATTACTTTCTTTAGTATATTTCCGGGAAATTAATTTAAATGCAGACATTGGGTGTTGACAAACATTTCCCAATTCATGTCTAAAAAATCTGACATCTTGTTTGTGTTTTTCTTTGTTTTTTTTTAGCAGGTTAAAAAAAATTATACTTCATTTCAAATGCAGCATCAATAGATCTGCATAACCTCAACAACTGAAACTGCTATTAAAAAAAACTCAAAATCATAAAAATGCATTGTAAGACAGATAGAACTTTAAGTTCTATGAAAGCTCAATATTTAACATCTTTCTAGGATTCAACATCTAAGTTATGCTCAGTGTTCAGAGAAGAATTACAAAATGTGGTTTTGACTCTTTGGCTACTCGCCAGCTGGCCATAATGCACAGGTACTACATGGAAAATTAAAATATGATGTAAGAATGCATCCATTTCTGTAACTTAACTTCCAAGATTAAATGCACATAAAGACAAATAGTATGCAAATCAATATATTTCAGCTTTGATTTGTTTATTTTTCGCTGATTCGGATTTGCAGCTCCAGAAAACAAAACTTAAAAAATAAATCAAATAAAAAAACTCAGAAAATTAGAATATTGCTTGAAATCAATTTAAAAAAAGGATTTTAAATACAAGAATGTCATGCCTTTGAAAGTAAAATCATGCATCTCTACTTAGTACATAAAATGAATTGGTTTCACCTTTTATGTTGAATTGCCTGAATAAAAACTTTTTCAGCATATTCTAATTTTCCGAGTAGTAGGCCTACATGTATGTTTTCACAAACTGGTCCTATTCAATGCTTGACTTGTGATAAAGGTGTGCCCAAATGGGGGACTCATGTATCAGCTTGTTGTGTCTGTTTGTGTGATCTCTCAGGTGGCTTTCCCACACTTTACAATATTCTTCAACCAGTTATTGAGTGAAAATTCTATCCAAGCATATACTTGCATGGTCAGGCAAAGTTTCGCTGCTTCCTTCAAAAGTGGTACAACGTGTAGAAGAAAGGTGCTGAGTGGAGTGATATTACTCCAACTCCAAGACAACAGCTGCTATGGCAGATGTAAAGATATGGTTGGAAACTTGTCCCAGACCTTTCCTTAAGTCATTAGGAAACTGTCATCTTGTGAAAAGGAGGCCTAATATGTCTCCTCTAAACAACTTGTGCAATGTAAAGTGCCAAATTTGAGATCTAGAGATAATCGTGGACACAAAATAAGCACCAAACTTTCCTTAAACTGTCTCACCTTGCTCATTTTGCTCTTGCTGTCAGCGGTGAGAAATGACATGTTATTGATCTCATTCATCACCACAAAGTTCTGCTCCTCTCTCTTAAAGTTCTACAAAGAAAAGCAGTAAAAATATGAAAAATACACATTCACACCCACCAATGGTGCCATTTAGCAGCGAAGTGAACACACTTACATGAGACTTGGACCAGAAAATAAAGACTTCTCCCACCATTCGGAAGAGTTCTTCTGCATCTGGGTCTGGACACGTCAGCCATCTTGCCCTGGACCACAACACATTACGTTTGGATCTTGAATAATACATTATAATTAAAGTAATAAAGAAAGGATTCCTGGCTAAAAACATTTAATGTGATAGTGTTTGTAAGTTTGTTGTACCTGTTGTTGTCAACATAACGAATAAGCAGAGGGTAGAGGGCGTACAAGTCTCTGCAGAGGACAGCAAACTCATCGCGTATAGTGCCGTCCTCTTCATCCCCCTCTGACTTCCCCTCCATCCGCAAGTGGTCCTCCTCAGCCACCACCTTTGACGTGCGTTTCTTCAGCTTCTCCATGGTTGGAATGAAGTGGGATTTAAGCATTTCTGGCTTCGCCCTGCTGACAATGGGCTGTGAAAACACTAGTACAGAAAATAGATAGTTGTATTATTTTTAAAAACAACTCAAGCAGTTACACAGGACAAATTAGTAAAGTTTAAACAGTGCTCACCAGCTAATCTCTTCATCCATGAGGCCTCATCAATACCCAAGTTGTTGACAACAATTTTCATGATGCTGCCCAGCAGCTGGTTCAGGTGCTCTGATGTGACATCCGTGCACAGTTGACCTTCCATCTCAGGGAGGTTTTCAGCTCCTCTCTCCCACCAGCGTGGCAGGTAGTTGCACAACATTGGCAAAGTGATTTCAATCACATGAGGCATCTCAGTGTAGCGGGCACCAGACTCAGCCAAGTCCCCAATGTCTTTTAACAGAAAATCCAGTTCTGGGATGTCTGGACACAACTCCTGGACCTCATTGGGAAGGCCCAGGACTTTGAGGTTCAAACAAGAAATGGCATAGACAAATTCAGAAACATGATTTAGACAGCAATAAAACTGATTTGAGGAAAAGTTTGGAACTCACTTGCTCTCTCTCTTGGTGTCTTTGTAGTATAGACAGAAAAAGCGTTGAACTCATTTAGATTGGGCTCTAAGTAGGCAACTGGCATAGCTGCTGCAAGGTGAGCCAGGCACTCTCCAAGAGCAGGCCTCTGCCTGTACACATAAAGGACAAATGACTGTCACCATCTCAATCTAAAGCTATTCTACAACTTGTGATGTATGAAAGTATGAAGTTACCTCTCGACATGAGGGTTTTTGACAGTTCCTAGGGAGTAGATGCTACACATGATGCGATAGCATGACATTTGTAGGTCATCCACTGTTTGGAAGCACCAGAGACACAACAAAGTCAATTAAAAACATATTAAAAATATGGACGACAATTAAAAAAGAAAAACTCACAGATTACATCATCTCCAAACTGGTGCTGAGCGATGTGATCAAACAGGGAAGTCAGCACTGGGAGCAGGGCAATAGTTGTGTAGTTGATGTTCTGGGAAACACCTTTTACTTGCTTTAAATGAGAGAATCAGTATGAGCTTATAGACTTGGATTGGATTTTCCATTAGCAGTTGTTAGTGACAGCAAAATGCCACTGGCTGTTTAAAAACATAATGTACCTGATTGCCTTTGGATACTTTGCCCAATTTGAGATTTTCCACCATCTTCTCTATATCATCAGCAGCACTCTCAAAGAATGACCGCAGCCCAGCTTTCACTATCTCAGGCCCTGACTTCATCACTGTCCTGTAAGATTAAATATATATAAATAAAAACTAATAAATAGACCTCAATCTCAACAATATTATCAATAAAAGTATCAAACCTTGCATCCAGTGACCGTGCCAGAATGTGGAGACAGTTAACAATGGCTGAAGCATCCGTTCCTGCACATATAAAGACAGTCTGCTGACATCGAGTGTAGCATGGAATTTAGATTATCAAAGCTTGTATTTGCAATGTTTTTGTGTTGGATGTAATTGTCCATATATCCAAAGTGAAAGCAAGACAGGTTTGTCCCATGAAGAACATGTAAGGGACTAAGAGAAGAGTTAAATGATTCAGAAAGACTGTTGAAAGAGTGACATCTTACCAAAGAGAGAAACTCTGTGCCTCACCAGAGCAGACATTTTACAGAAGATACTACAATGAGAAGGAAAAGAGAAAAGGAAAGGAGAAGCAAGGAAAGGTAACATGCAAGAAAAAGGAAACAGATAAACCAGATTTGTGAAAAGATTACATGCTCACCTGGCAATCATCTCCTTCTCCTTATTGGAGGAATGTCCACCGCTGCCCAGAACTTTGGCAGGTGTTGATAAGAAGTAGAGGCAGTGATTTTTGAAGTACTGGTTTATCAGAGGCATTAAGATCTATGAGACAGGTTTTTCAGCCTTAGTAAAGGAATGAGTTTGAGTTTGAGCTTCAAAACTGTTACTGAATAGCTTTACTCTATAGACTCACCTTTGCAAAGAATTTGATTTCCTGCTCGTGGGGAGACTTTTCCACTCGCCCACTGCTCACCACAGCCTCTGCAACACACATTACAATCCCAGATCACAAACAGCTAAAATGTCCACATCTTACATGAACACAAGTCTTTAAAATCTGTTATTTCTTCCTCCCACAGTACCAAGATGAGCAATAAACTCCTGAGCAATTTCCATCCACTTCAACAGCTTCTGCAGGAAACCGTAGGCAAACCTCTTCTCAATGGATGATATTTCCGACTCCATATCTTTCAGGCCCCTGATGAAAAACACCATTAAATTCTTAAAATTTTTTAAAAATTGTAATAGAAAGATTTTGTTGTACCAACGTACAATGATAAACAGAAGCAAATATTAAAAGATCACACAGCTGACATTTTGTTGATCTGTTTTCCAAAATGCCTCGTGTAAATGAAAATTAAATCAAAGCAAAAAATATAATTCTAATGTAAATATCCAGTCTAAACTAGCTCTTGGATTTATCACCTGGTGACGGCATATCCGTTAAGCTGCAGGAACTTGAGTAACTCATAGGCCTTCTCTCTGTCTCGTGCCTTCTCTTTTGCTGTCAGAGTATCGTAGGGCACCAGCAGAGGATGCGTTCCTCCTCCTACATAAATACATTTTAACCAAGACTGTCAGCACAAACCAAACCTTTAACTCTTAATATTTTCTTATGTAAAAACTATTCACCTTTCGCCTGCAGTTCTAACTTTTTCTTGCGTCCCCAGGTGTTATGATAATTTTCTGCTAGTTGTTCTGCCATTGACTGTGAACAGACATGAGGAGTGAATATTGACTAAGATTATGGCACAGAATGTTTAAACATTTATTAACATACCTGTAGATCTCTTGAAAGACCCATATGTGAGATATCAATGGGCTGTGGACTGTAGCCATGGCTTGGGTCGTAGGTAGCCTGGAGGAGAAAGATCATAATAATATAGTGTAAAATAAAATAAAAAGAATTACTTTTAATTATTAAATATAATTAAATATAATTCTATTTAACATTATTAAATATCGGTCTAACTAATCTCTACCTGAGCAGTCTGGGAGATTTTTCTAGCTGCAGCCTTCTTCTTTTCTGACTCCTCTTCTTCTCTAGCTTTGTCTAAATTCCATTCCCACGCCAGCATGGCTTTAATTGACTCTTTGATAGGCCAACGGTAGATCTCTTTGTCCTTAACAGAAAATTTATGAGATCAGAAACTGAAACACAATAAGAACATACAATATGATTAAATTCAGAAGGTGTCAGTCAACGTGCCTTCTCTGAAAAGGTTTTGTAAGGTCTGAGCATAGGATGCGTTTTTGCATTTTCATCCAGCACCTCACCGTACGACCAGTTATTCTGAATCTGGAATCCATTAAAAACATATGCATTATGACTGAAAATCAATATATTATTGGGAATGTATAATCATGGGATAAAAAATCATATTAGATATTCTAAATGAAAGTTGTACCTTTTCAAAGGCCCATTTATCGTGTGTGTATTCAGCATATTTGTTGATAAAGGGATCCAGTCTCTCAGGGATTATTGTGCTATGGTTGGAGGAAGAATTAGAACATTTTGGGTTTAACAGTTGAACAGACTGGTACTTTGTTTGATAGAAGATAAATAACAAATATCATCTCACTTTGTGGTCTCTACTGGTTTAGGATCAAAGTTCCCCTCTGCATCCACTGATGCCTTTTTCTCTGTTTTGGAGGAGTAGCTGGCGTCCACATAATCTGGAGGAATGGCTCCAGCAATGGCACAAATGCACGGCATTGAAATTTTGAAAATTTCTGCATCAAATTTCTGCAGTGGAAATAACAAAACATCAAAATAAGTTCAGCCATCATCGACTTAACATCGACCTAAATGATCATGTTTACTGAGATTACTTTGTGTGCTAGAGATTCAAAGATCCCCCAGAAAAGTTTGCGGGTGAGATGAAGTTCTTCTTCTGAGGCGACTCCAAAGTTAGCCCAACCATTAGGGAGGCAGTAATATTTCCAACACCGCTCATAGTGATTAGTCAAAAGCTGCAGGATGCAAGGAAATACAGAAAAATGAAAAAACCAAAAGAACAACCAAAATCAAATAACATGTTGCTCTCCACTGTATGAAACCTACTGAAGTCCGTCATACCTTCAGTGGCATTTTGGCATACTCATTGAGAATGGGCACATCAAACACCAGCCTTCTTAGCAGGTGCTGAAGCATGGATGGGCGTAGATGCCTGAAGGAAAAATAAACAATACTCACTTCAGTTATGATACCAATATAATGCAAAGCCTTTTTCGTGATGTCAGTCTCACTTGCACAAGGCCATGAGGCACTCCTCGATAATGTCTCTCTGTGCCTTTGTGAAGGCTCGCCCTCTGGACAATCTGTAGATTGTGTGCAGCATGGAGTCAATCATTATGGCTCTGTGGTCACTACCAGCAAAAAGTGGTGCACACTTGGTGATGAGCGGCAACACAGCAGAGCACAGGTAGCGGTTCAAAGCAAGCGCCATCTCTGTGGTGCTGAAAGCAGCCTGTTGACAAGAAATTCTAGCTGTTAATGAAGAATAAACAAACTTGATACTCTGAAACTCTCAAAACTAAAACAAACAAACAAAAAATTTTAATTCACAATTTTAATTTTTGTGACTCACTGTGTCAAGAGAGGCAGCAGCCCTCATGTCAGGCAGAAAGCCCACCTCAAGCACATGGAGCAGAAAATCTTGGTTGTCAATACCATAGACTCTGTCTAGGAACAGCACCATGGGGGCCTTGTGATCCGGCACAAAACTGGCTGACATCTTTGGCTCTATGATGCTATTGTCTAAAAATAACAGGAAGAAAATATTAAGAAAAAAATTGCAGATAAAAGATGTTGCACAGAAGTATTGGTAAACCACCTGAGTATAAGTCATTATAATAACATTACCTTCAGTTGAATTGATAATGAATAAACACTGCTTGACTTCAGTGTTATCCCTCAAGAGCTTACCTTTGCCAAAAGAAGGGATCTGAACTGGAAGACTGATGACTCCTACCAGATCCTCAATGGGAACCAGAGATCTCAGAATCGCCCTGATTCTCAGGGCCTCACCCTTTCCAGCTTGGATTAGCTGCAGAGATGCAAGTTGTGTTTATCTTTGAAACCTGTTAGGCAAGTCTAATATTGCACTTACTGCTGATAAGAGCTTACATGCATCTCTGGAGCGCAGCGTCCCAGCAGATCAATGAGAGCAGAGTAGAAGGACATGATGGCATTTCCCAGGTGCACCCTGTTCTCCTCATGTTGCTCTTCTCCTCCAAACCTACCAAAAACCCCCAAATAAAGGGATAAAGCCTTAATCTTTGTACATGGAAACACCAGAGCACGTCTGTGCTGCTGGAAATAAACATGTTTGGCAGCAACGGCGGCCTCAAATAAAGGCTTGGTCCACCTTTTCTTGCAGGAGCTTTAGCTGTCATGAATAATTATATCTAATACTTGCTTGCTGCAAGGGATTATGTCTTATTTTACATCAAGATACCAAAGAAGATACCAAAGATATCTATTTGCAAATTTAAACTGTAGTGCAGAGACTGATCAGAATAGAAAACATTTACTACACGATTTTATTATGAGTCTGAAACATTATAAAATGTTTTAAACTTGGAAAGGGTTGAAAACTTTACCGTAGCACAAAAAGACCTTTTAACTACGTGGAGGGCTCTTACATGGGAAAACGTCTGTCCTTCTTAACAGTAGGACCATCCCTCGCAGGGTCCTCTGATATTTTGATGGCTTCCTCTATTGCTGCAAGCAGACCATTACCACCCTCCCCTCTCAGAGCTGGGCCAAAGCACTCAGGTCTTCGAATGAGAAGGCGCACCACCACGTTGGCATTCTCTTCTACACTTTCTCCTACAAGAGAGATTTTTGAAAAAAAGCGTAATTACTTTCACTATTGAAAGAACAGAAATAACATGAGCATAAGCATCAAATTCTGTTATAAAAGAAAGTGATCTGACCATTGACAAATACAGCAAAACGAAGAAAATCCAAGTATTTTTCTCCACCACAAGGATTCCAGCCGATGTCAGGGTAGCCTTTAGCCAGCAGCATGGGACAACTCTGAAGTCCACATCCAGCCAAATACTTCACCACCTGAAAGGATGTCACTGAGGTCAATTAATAGCTAAATGTGTGCAATGTTCGGTGCATAGTTGTTTTAGGTCATTATATTCTACCATCTCTAAATCCTGCTCTTGGAGAGCTAGAGCTAGCTCATTATTGTCGATGCAAGAGGCTGCAGCCACATCCAAGGGGGTAGAGCCACGCATTCCTGAAGAAAACCATCCAACATTTAGCTTTACTTCAGATGATTTGTCAAAAATAAATCAGGACTAAACCTGGCGTTTAACAAGCCCAGTTACCAAGGCCGATGCCACTGTTCTGGAGAAGATAGCTGAGATGGTCAAACATGGAACGCTGATTTTGTCGGCTGATGCGGCAGAAGTAGCAGAGAAAGCGGCAGCAGTTTGTCACCACTCGGGGGAATCTGATCTCCTGATTAAACAAATCAGAATGCAAATTTTAAGTTACATTGGCATTAAAGTCAACAACTGTCTGTGTCTATGTGGAAGTAATGAAATAGGAACTACCTGTATAACAAGCAGGCTTACAATGCAAATGAACTGATAAAGAAAGCTGATACCTTAGAGTCCCCACCACCCAGCACATTAACCATGACCTCCATCACAGTCTCATGCATGCCCAGAGCTCTCATCAAGTTGGGGTGCTGATAGAAAACTTTGTTACTCATGATGTTCCTACGAAATAAAACATTTAAGATGAGCGTTTGTCACAAACATTTATTTAAAGAATTTAACTTCAAGGGAAACTAATGTTTACCCGATACTTTGAATTATGAGCCTCTCCTCTTCTGGACCCATCTGTACAATAAGCAGTGAGCGGATCTGGCCCAAGCACTCCAGCAGGTCCATGGTGTCCTGAATTGATACTTGATTGATGGTATAAGCCTTGGGAAGGGCACGCATGAGCTCACCCAACCCGTCATACTGCCTGTGAAGCAGGCTGAACATCATACGCACTAACTCTGGGTTCTGAATGAATGACTCCTGCGCCCAGTGGATCATTGTATGGGAAATAAGCTCTTGTAATGTGCCTGTTGCAAGAATTCATAAAGATACAGAATTAAAAGAATTCTTCCTTTGGTTATACTTTCAAAAATCTTGTAGAAAATAACTTAAATGGCTTTTTCTTTAATAATATGTAACTGATCAATGTGCAATCAAAGTACATATTACAAAAATTACAGCTTTTTCAGTTTTTTTTAGTAGTAGTAGTAGTAGTAGTAGTAGTAGTATAATAGTAACACAATAACACACTAAATGGTGGCCATGGAAAATGAGAAGCTCACTTGGTTTTTTGTCTTCCTGTGGCTCAGGCTCCTCTTCTACCTTCTTCTCCCGGAATTTTTTCACCTTTTCCAGCAGACGAAGCAATCGCCCACGGACAGAATTATCCACTTCCTCCTCTTCTTCTTCTTCCTCAATGTGAACACCTAAGGATGAAGTTTGAAATAAAAACATTAAAAAATGATTTTTTTTGTATCCTTTACAGAGTCATTTTATAAGTTAATTTTTGTAGATTGGATATTGCAGATGCAAACTGACCACAGTGTAGCAGCAGAGCATTATGAAAAACCAGCAAGGATTCTCGAACTTCATCTGGGACAGGGCACTCTTCATCCTCTGGGCAGTTCTTGAAGTTCATAAGCATGTTGACCTACAAGACAATGAGAGAGAGGGCAGGCAAGAGTCACTGCTTTAATATCATTCTTAGAAGCTATTTATTACTTCTTTAATCTTTTTCAAAACAGCAGACAGCGTTAACTTTTATAAGCTTCTGTTTTCTTTGCGCATGTGTGTGTGTGTACCTGCTCCTGAGGTGGGGAGCGAAATTCACGGGTCTTGCGGGCAGTTTCAGCAGCGCTCATGGTGAAAGCCAGCATGAGGTCATTATAGCGCTGCCTCTGGTTGGACTGTATGTGGCTGACAAACTTATCTGAAAAGGCGGTGATGGCCTCCACCCTATGACGTAGCTCACAGTCACAGAAATACTGCAGCAGAGTGCACATCTGTAGGAGAAAATGAAAGTGAATGACTGACAGCATCTGGCAAACACTCAAAGCTTAGTAGAAAAGACTTGCAGTACCTGTAATTTTACAGACTCTGGTAGTTTCATCTGGAAAAGTCCTTGTTCTAGTAGTTCTTCTTTAGCGTCCCCACCGGTTTCCACAGGCTTTGACTCCTTCTCAGTTTCCTCAGCTCCTTTCTCACCGTTTACTTGCTCCGTTTCCTCCACTGCCTCTTCATGTTGCATGACTGATTCCGTTTCCTCTAATTCTTCCTCTCCCTCCATTTCTTCCTCCTCCTCCTCTTCCTCTTCACCCAAGCCATAATCTTCAAATTCTTCGTCCTCTTCCCTGACAGCGTCCTGCTCTTTCTCTTTGACTGCTGTCGCTTTCGGCGATTCCTTGTCCTCGTTGGCTTTGGAGCTCTCCTCGGCGAGCTCTTCTGCTTTTGTAGTACTGAAGACGGTGGGGTCAATCATTTTCAGGATGTGTGTAACATCTTCATCGTCGAACACGCCCATTATGAGGAGAGTACTGATGAGCTTCAGGATGGGAACAAAATGAAACTCGACACTGCCTCCCACAGGGTCTCTCATGGCTTGACCTCCATCTTGCACAGCTTCGATCAGCATGTTCAAGGCCGTGGTTTTTAGAATCTGGAAATACAAGCAAGTGCAGGTTGTGTTTATATTGTTTTTCTGTGAAATCAAGAGTTCATTCAAACACTTAAGTTGCTTAGTCTCACCTGTAAGGGAATGACTGGACTCAGAGTGTAAATATTTGGATCTGTTCCCACAAACCCAACAGGGGAGAAATGGAGCTTTGGACGGAGACACGTAGTGAGACCGACACCCGGCAAAGCATGCGATTTTTCACTGTACAAAGTGATAGTGCGTGTTTGATCTGTCATGGGAACAATGAACTCCTTATTGGTTCCCAGGCGGTTCCTTTTAGCAGACTCTAGGTGCATGCTGATGAGAAGGTCGTAGAAACCGCTCCTCATAGGTCCAGGTAGGTAGGTGTTCTCTATGGCATAGAAAAGCTGAGATTCATCTACATAGCTGCACAAGGCATGTGCCACGCGGTTGTTGCCCAGAGCACACACTGAGCCGTACAGCTTCAGAGTGTGGTAGTGAAACTTCAGCAGGTCCATCCGTTCAGACAGTTCCAGGATGTCAATACATCTAAAGAGGAAAAAGAGATTAGTTTCACAAAAAAAAAAGTTTCCTCACAACAGAGAGGCTGACCTGTTCTCCTCTGGGATGTGAAGGGCCATCATAGTGAGCGGTTCCTGGCACTGAACCATCCAGCCCAGTCTCTCACTGACACGCCCTGTCTCTGGAGCCAGGAAGTGGTTGGGCATACGGCTCCAGATGACTGGGGTCAGCATCTGAACATCCAGTCTTGGAGGGCACTGGGGGACGGGATTTTTACGTTCGCTCCGGAACATGGCAGCTGAAATTGGCATGATGTTCTAAAACACAAACAGGTCATACATTAGATAAAGGGGATTACATAACAAAGTTGATAATGAGCAACTGCAGATTTTAAGGCTTTCTACAGACTGAACAGAAACATTTCTGGTGACTAACTTTGAGTTTGCCAAGTTCAAACTGAATCATATTCTGATTGGAGGGCAGAACGAAGACACCTGGGAAGAGTTTTGTGTTTGGCTCCACCTGAAAGAAGATAATATGGCTGCAGTAAATAATCAGAACCTCATGAGGAATGGTGTGTTTAACAGAGTGGAGTTTATTCAACCTGGTAAAAAGTGTTTATTTCTTTTCCGTTTGCAGTGAAAGTCATGAGCCCTGTGTCCAGATCCACAAGACAGCCAATCACAAAGTCCTCCTGGCTGACACGAGTCTGCTGGGAGCTGCCAAACTCTCCTCCCCAAACCATGTAGCAGTTACTGCGCTTGATACTAAAGGACAAAGAAAACAATTCATTCATATTTGAACAACAAGCTGTTAAGTTTGGCCCTGCGACAGACTGGCGACCTGTCCAGGGTGTACCCCGCCTCTCGCCCGTTGACAGCTGGGATAGGCTCCAGCACACCCGCGACCCAATTGGATTAAGCGGTTCAGAAAATGGAT
>JAVQJG010038331.1:0-17828 GCA_036024015.1 Craterocephalus amniculus | reverse complement strand
GTATTTTCAGGTTTCATTCAGAGGTGAGAGACTATCCACCGTCGCGTGTGAAATTGAATAAGGGTCAAGTGGACAATCAAAATCAAAATATTTTATTTCCTCGACATGTCGACACTCTTATTTTTTTGTTGCGCGGAGCTTATCTCGATTGTCGGTCGTTTTGTCGACAAAAAGTCCCATCCCTAGTGTACATGCTAATTATCACTGAGATAGTCCCCCTTTCTTTTACAAAGGGGGCAGAACTCACTTTTTCTTTACAGAAACAAACATCTACTGCTCATCATCACATTTCATATGGACACTGACATTGAAACTACTTTGACAAAAAGAAATTAGGCTGAATTTTTAAAAAAAAAACATTTTGTCAAGACATTTTGAAATTTACTCTTTTTCCTGCTACACTGAGTAAAACAGCCTGATGATCCACCTATTTATAATGTAGGATACAGAGTAAGGCCATCCCTACGTGTTCTCAGTGTATATTTTACTATTCTTACCATTTAGAGCAAGAAAAATTATGATCTACTTGTTTTAATCACTGTACCTTTGTTAATTTGACATGAAATAACCTTATTTTTTAATCATACTGATTTTCTAAAAAATTTTGATGTAACATCACACTTTGAAGAATAAACTATATTACAGGATGCTCAGTTCATTTATGACCCTGTTACATTTACCTGCAGGCTTTTTACCAAACAAATGATAGATTTCCAACTAATTATCTGTTTTTACTGACAATTAGTAATGTGATAAACACAAACTCACCTATGGTGTTAAAGCAGTGGATGTTGAGGCTTGCTGGGCTTCGGTCTCCTATATGGATCTCTTCCAAGCTGTGATCTGAGTTGTTGGTTAGTATGACCTGGACTGCAACCATACTTGGCTGGTACAAACATGGCTGCCTGGGAAAGTGGTACTTGGCTGACAATCCTTTTCCTGTCATATGGTGCAGCAGCTCGTATGTTTTCTCAGGGCCGAAAGATGAAGTGGTGACCTATAAAAACAAACCAAACAGAGACATATTCCATTGAAAGTGTGACTTTGTGGTGTAGTTCTAGGAAAACAGTGAGTAGACATATAGATCATACCGCAATCATCTTTTTCATACACAAACAAATCCCTGCAGGACACCGCAGAAGGAATGAATTATAAAGCAAATGCACCTATAGAACATGCCGGCGCTTTCTGGATGAACACAATACCCTGGGACACTGTGCAATAAAGTGCAAATGCATCCACATGAGAGACTGGATTAATACAAGTACCTGTAGTCCTCACATCAGCTATTTTCATGCAACTGAATTCATCCAATCAGCAGTCAGATGGCAGCACTTTTTGGTGAAGTGGGACCCACCATAGCGCTCCCTTCATTAACTCCATAGGGTACAGAGAAGTGCATTAAGAAACATACTCAATCAGCAGAGTTAGATGGAAATGGGCTGGATGCTCAGGCAAAACAGGCTGAATGAAAACAACCTCTAATGAATAGAAACACAAGTGCCTGCCTGGGCCAAAGCTGCCACTCGCCGACTGTTTAAAAGGGGGGCTTTTACCTTTTCAGAGGCAGGAAATTGCATTACCTTTGAGCGAAAAGAAAGGAGATGAAGGCGGCGTTGTATTTTCTTATCCTAAAAATTAACATCTTGTTACGCAGGCGAGCTCTGTTTACACTTGGTGGTGCTGAGATTTTCTCTTGATGCTGGCAACTGTCAGCTCTCATTAGGGAGAGGAGATGGCTCAGCCCACACAATAAAACACAATTCAGCACAAGCATTGTGTTGTCAAATATGGAAATTGCCACATAATGTGCATAAATATCAGACAGGTCTCTATGTTCTTTGTGGAATTCAAAATAATAAAATGCATGCAAGTAAAATAACTTGTAGTTTCTTTGGCCTTCGATAAAAGTCAAGTCCCTCTGCTTGAGTGACAACTGTAATTTGCAACTATATAAAACTATATAAATTGACAAAGAAAAACGATACACACTGCCCTTTCACATATAGCACCTAAATGCACTAAATTAGCACAAGTTCAAACACACGAAAAAATCTGTTTACCACTTGAAAGTGAAAATAATTTATATCTGAAATAGTCACATGAGCAACAAGGACGGCAAAAGGAATAAATAATTACACTGGGCATGACATGAAGATAACCAGGTGCAGAAAAAAATGAATCTGTGACAGACTTATGATTAGGTGAGGTGTGCAATTAATAAAAGATAATTGAATATGACTAATGATATGATATGAAGTAACAGTAGAAACATGGACATGATGCAGTCAAGAGTATATTGTTTTAATTGAAGCTCAACTCTGTGTGAGCTCTGGCTTCAGTAGATGAATGGACTGGATGAGCAGTTTCCCCAGTCATAAGCTGCTGAAATTTATCTTCAAGTGTCTCTTAAAGACCCGGAAACTTTTCAGGTGAAGTCCATCACTGTTCTTAAGAACAATGTTTTTGTAATAATGAAAAAGGTAATATGCCTGACTGAATGTGCCTCGAAAAAAACCTGAAAGCTTAAAGACAAGCTGATCTCCATGTTTTCAATAAATTTGAAGAGAAACTTTACAGTCAAAGGTAGCGAGCATCCACATCCTTTCCACACGCTTTTAACAACCACGCAGAACAATGTTTTAAATCTCCCTTTGTATCATTGATGCAGTTATATGCAGATATTCCATTCAACTGGAGGCTAAAATGAGCATTTTCTATTGATTAAGTAAAGCTTTTATTTATTCCTATAAAGGACACGGTCCCCATTTCAGATGGCAAACTGATTCTTCTTATATGTTACTATGTATACATATAAAAACATACAATACCATACAATACCTTGATACAATAAGTATCAAGAAACCAGAACTACTAGCAGTTCTTTGCACTTTGGCCCCCAATGATGGCTAATTCAGCATCTATCTGAACTCTCAAGCCAGTAAAAGTCTGTCTGACGTCCACTCCTGTCTCATCTCTTGTTGTGTCATTTTCTCACTTTCACTCTCTTTCTAGTCATCGCTCCCTCTTGACATCCTCTTCACTTTCTTTGCAGAATCAGCCATTCAAAAAGCGGCCTGTGTGTTGACATCCAGCAGTTGATCTTTTCCACCTCCTTCCTGTCTAATATGTACTGGGGACCAGCATTTATTTGTTCTTGGTGATCACAGTCTGGCTGTTATAAAAGGTCCTGCTTTACACTGAATCCTGTTTTTTCTACAAAAGATGGAAGTTTTTGTCTAATAAAGTATTGAAAACACATGTTAATGAGGCTTTAGCAAAAAATTTACTGAGTTAAAGTACTCATTCAAGATTGAATATTAACACCTGTTAAAATTAAACTAATGAAAGAAAATCCTTCTTAAATTGTCAATGGTTTATGGTAGCCTAAAGCAAGTCTATGATTTTATTTCACACTCCAACACACTGAATGTCTAACAAATTATTTTAAAACTGCAGGAAAAAGTATGATATCTGTTTCAAAAGATGTAAAACCACTATTATTGGAACAAACAACCGAATCTACCCCTCTTGTTGACAGACAAGTATCATCTCCAGTGACCAGACCGTCCATGTGTCTGTACAGGAGGTCAAACAAACATTTGTTGCTGTGCTGCGACGCCGCTGCGCCCTCGCGAGTGCCCGTCACGCCACCGCCAGCCTGCAAATTTATTGGGCCACTTTTGGATGTGTCAGAGCAGTCGGTGTCGATAAAGCTTGCCGTAATGTTTGCCAGCCCATCACAACAGAGATTTACCTCCCTGACAGAGACATCCTGCTTCAAGGTCCTGTCTGTCGCTTCGCCCTGAGCAGGCGGCAGCGACAGGACAGGGCTTCAAGCTACTTATTATCACCAATTTGACACAGTGGACAGTTAAAGCCTGACACAAGTGCCCACACAAACCACTTCACCCTTCCATCCACTGTTGTCCTGCTACACAGAGCAATCCCATAACACCTCAAGTGTAAATAAGAGGAGAGGAGGGATGTAACCTTGACTTCTGTCAGTCTGCCTTTATGGTTTTGTTCCCCCCTCTCTGTCTCTTTGGCTCACAGACTTCCCCCCGGACAGGAAGGAGGGAGGTGACAATAAGCAAGGAAGTTGATTGAAGGGCTCTATTATGCATCAACTTAAAGGAAGCTTCTGTGATGGATGACACAGACACCAGTCACCTTCAGAGCCCGGACGCAACGTTCCCAGCATCCTCCCTGGCAAATGACCTGAAAATCTCGCTGACATATTCAAAAGGGGGCTAACAGAAGCCGGGCAGCCTTGTGCAGTGCACATAAGAAGGCCAATTTAAAAGAAAGAGGGGTGAGCTGCACAGAGATTCATTGGCATATATTGAAAATCCATTTCTGTTTTTCAGACACCGTCTGTTTCAGATACGAACGAGAGGATTTCATTATGCTCAACAAGAGCTTGGAAGATTAAGATAAGGGACATGTGTTTGACTTTAGGCCCTAATTGTTCCCTTCAGTCAGAAGATGACAATTAATTGAGGGACGTCACAAAGACCTTGACTGTAAAGTGAATTAAATAAATGTTACTACAGCCACCTAAAACTACTTTAATGTAACAAGAAGCCCCTCCAGCGCATACAGACAGGGGTTAGTTAATTTATGCCAATTTGTCAGTAAATTAGATATTCTAAAATGATTAATTTTAAAATTTTCCATTACAGGGTATTAGCAATAATACAGGGTGTTATTCAGAGGAGTTTGTGTCCTTCATGCAGTTTCACAAGTGTTGTGAACAAATTGCCACCACTCTCTATTACTAAGACATTAATTTAACTAAAGCTGCAATTTATAGTTATTCATTGATTAAAAGTATCAGCATGTTGATTTTTTGATCATAAGAGTATTAGATATTCATGCCAATCTAAATTTTTATTTAATAGATATTAAAATTACAATCATTTCAGATTATGAATTCAAGATGTTTTTTTAATTTGACTGGCTGAGGTCAGTAAATATTTTATCTTTTTGTATCAAAAGTACCTCAATGTGTTTTCAGCTGTGTCTTCTGTTTTAGCTTGTTTCATTTCTCTTTAATTTATTTTATTCTTTTTCATGTGTCTTTTGCAGTTGCGGTAATGTTTTTAATGTCTTATGTAAAGCACTTTGAGTTGTTCTATACATCTAATGTGCAGAAAACTTGGCTTAGCCCCCCATTTTGGTGAAATCGTCTGCATTGTCTGCACTAAAACTTCTCTATTTCAGTTCCACTTGACATTATCACAGTCGGCTTTGCAGAGATGTTTGCATAATGTACTCTGACCTGATAGAAGTTTAGTTACAGCTGCATTATTCCAAAGAACAAATTTACATCATCCTGAAAGTATTTACCATGTGAAATTCATTTAATTTGTGCTATGTGCCATATTAATTCATTCTACACCAGGAACACATACTGATATTTAAACAACTTCACAAATATCATAAGTGTTCCCTTTACAGTGATTCCACAAGAATTTAAATAGACCTTTTAGAAATGCGCTCTTTTCATCATGGGCGTAAAAAATTTTAATCAGAGATCTAGAAAAGACAGGAACAAACCTGAAAGGATTAATCCTTACATTTCTTAAAAGAACCTGCAAGTACATGTTTGCATATGAATTGCAGGATGTTGTCAATACCACTAAATAAAACTGTTAATAAAAACTATTATAGCAAAAACAGTGGTAACAGAATATGGATGAAAGCCTAATTTTAGCTTAATTACTTTATTTTTAAGGAATGTTTTCCAAAACAAAGCCTAAATGGAAAAAAAGAGTGTTTTCTTAAAAGGCTATTAGGTGAATACACACCAAAGAGCACTTTAGTGTAAATGTGTCCAATTTTTGCCATTGGCATATTTCTCACTGTTGCATAATACACTTAATGTACTTTTAATTTGTAATTGAACAACCAGATAATCCAGTGATGTCGCTTTAACACACTTCTTTTATCATCAGAAACAAGCTGCGCACTAACAGCAATTTAATTATGCATACACACATATGGCCTCATAATTATGTTTATAAATTTCAGATATACCGGGTGAAGACCTCAATTCAAGTGCTTGCTTCCAGCAATCAAACAGCTAAGTGGTTTGTTGAGGCACGTTTACAGTACATCTCACATATGATCTACATTTTAGAAAAAGGCAAACGCACGTGTCATAAACTGACGCAGTAGATGACAAGTCTGAGACAAATATGCATATTTATAGTTACTAAAATCCCACCAACAGCTGCATTAAAACACAAACATTCCTGGGAACCAGCAGCCGGCTGCTCCGGCCCCGGCACAGACTGACCATTTCCTTGTGGGTATTTATTCCTATTTAAGAAGCAATCTCTGCAGTTTGAGTGGCAGCAGGAGGTTTGGAGGGCAGGAGCTGCTATATTCGTGGCGCTCCAGGTCTTTCTGCCGATTCATAATTAGACGTGAACCCAGAGCGCCCACTACGGGGAGGTCAGGGGGGTGAGGAGGGAGACGAGCGAGGAGGAGGGGATGAGCTGGCGCTCGCCTGATGGACACCAAATGAACAAATTATGATGGCCCCCTCTGGGCGTGATGGGGTCAAACGCCCTGCGCCCCGCCGCTGACAGTTCAATTTCCCCCCAACGCAGCCCCATTCGCCGACTGCTAATTATGAATGAAAAGTTATCAGCCTGAGCCACCCCCGCCGCACACACGGACAGCGGTCGGAAGGGGTTTGGGTTGGCGCGGGGAGGGTGGGGGATTTAAGAGGCATTTGTGAGGGATCCTAATGTCAAAATGTTATTAGAGAGAGCGGCAGCATGCAGAAACTGGGGAGAGAAGGAGGAGACAGAAGAGGAGGTGGGTCAAAGACAGTGACCAGGGTTAATCTAAATGCCTTTGATAACCATGCAGTAATTCTCTAAAAAGGCCCGAGCGCTCAGCTGAGACAGACTCACTGCCTCAGTGGGCAGATTGCTGAGAAATAGAAATGACACTGAGGCCAGTGTGTGTCTGTGTGTGTGCTGCAAGGGGAGGGGTGTGTGTGAATAAAGGTGAGCTTATTTACCCTTGTCTGTGAATCCTGCAGCCTATCATGTATTTATGCATAGAATTGACTCTAAATCAGATGCTGATGTGCAAAAAGTTCCCCGTTCTAATCTGCATTTCTATTCTCTATTACTCTCTGGCCTTCACCTGAGGAGGAGAGATTGGCTAACAAGACTTGTGCTGCATAAATGCTGGCCTGAGAGCAGCTGTCAATCATACTGACTGACAGGCGGGCAGGGCTGACGGGCTGACTGAAAATATAGGCAAACTCACCACAGAGCCAAGTAAAGCAGCAGAGATGGTACTCTGTGGAGGCCAGTCAGAGTGGGCACACAGTCTTTAACATACAGGTAAACAAACCGGTTTACTGTGTATAAAAAAAGTTATTCACTCATTTCACTCACTAAATATTATTGCTTCTTTTAAACAGCTTGCACATAACCTTTAGGTCTATAGAAATGGCCGACGTTTCCATGAACTTGGGTGAAAGTTAAATCACACTAAACAGCTAAATTAATATCTATCCTACAAGTAAAGAAACGCTATGGATCACCCTTAACCTCGAAACAAAGCTGGGGTATCCCATATGCAGCCCTACTGAGGAGTTCTCTGGTTTATTTAGTTTTTTTTTAGAAGTTACTGATACAGTGCTTACAGTACTACAACATATCCACAGAACTGGAGTCGTGTGGCAGAGGAAAAGCCTGTAGATGACCACGATATGAAGAGATGCTTTTTTTTTTTTAACTCCACTTTCTGAGATAATTAGGCTTATTCATTAAATTTGACTCAACCCCGGAAGCCAATAACTGGCAGTACTGGGAGCAGTCATCTTTTGTTATTGACTACTTGTCACGGTCAGTTTCAAAGTCTCCATTTGAGACCTTAAAGTTGGCAACAGGTGATTTTTTTTTCTAGACTCCTTTTATTTCTAAAGCGAGAACCACAAACTAACAGGTAGTACTTTGTAAAGCTTAGTGCAGTTCTGACTGGTTAAATGTGCTGATCAGCAAGACAACCAGAAAGCTGCAAATCCAGGGCTGAGATACACTTTTAGCCCCTGGTCATTTAAGTTATGGGAGCTTTTGGTAAAATGTGTAAATTTGTGTTAACAATGTGTAAACTTGGCTTTTAGTTATTAAGCATCCAAAGAGCAAGAGATGCTCTCTAAAAACTGCTTCATTTCTTTTCGACAACAACATGAGAAAACGGCGAAATAAGAATAATTTTCGCTAGATTTGGATTCTATTTATGAAGCAGCAGCTAGCCGCTAGCATGCTACATCACTTTCACACGAACAGATTATGTTTGAGCCCGTTTGCTTCGGATTGGATGGGATGCGCTGCGTGTACTGTTGCCATGGTGTCAGGACGTAGGAACACGCATGCGCAGAACTAACGGAATTAACTTAAAGTCGTATGAAGGTTTGCATGATAGAAGACAAGAGAGGAATTAAAATTTGAATAAACCAGCCAATATATTCGGGATTACGTTTAATCCAGAATTAGCATTTGCTTCAGCAATTAAGTGTTTACATGGTCATTTTTTATGTGTTTAAAGTGTAATTAACTTTATTTCTGAAATAATGAGGAGTTAAAACTCATGTAAACATGGCTAATTATAAATAAAGTATCTAATGATCTATATTAAATTTGGAACTATAAGAGTAGCTACATTGTATTATCGTACTTATTTATTAATTCTATTAAAATCTTAATAGATTTTCTATCCACTAAAGCCTCATTTGTAAACAGTATTAACATTATATGAAGTATTAGATGAGCTAAGGAATCAATCACTTGCTTATTAAACAAATATAAATCATCTTTTTCATTAAAATAAATGTAATAATTTACACAGCTTTTTTCAAACAGTTTTCTGTCAGATATTTCTTTAATCATTTAGGACTTATATGATTAATCAGTTAATCATATAAAGAGTAAAACAAAAAACAAAAAAAACAGCAGAGTCGCCAGAGTTCTGACTTTGTCACACAAAATAGATACAGCAACAGCAAAAAGAACGGTCTGGACATTTCCTCCCCAGGGAAAGACAAGATACAAAATACACAGACATGAAGAGCCGCTCGCAAACTGAGGAGAGAAAGGAGCCGTCACACTAGGAAAGGTCAACCATCAGATATACACAACATGGAGACACAAGGGATGCAACGTCTGACAGAGAGAGATGGAAGGTGACAGAGAGGAGGAGAGAGATAAGAGGGGCAGAGGAGGAGAGAAACAGAGTGGGAGGACTTATAGATGAGACACAGAAATAGAGTTCAAGGGTGTGGAAGAGCACAAGACAGCGAGGGTGAGAAAGACAGACTATAAGGGATACAGGAAACCGGGAGAGCTGTTGGTCCATCCTGACTGGCTATAAATATAACAAGGCAGAAAAGGTCAATAGTTTGTGTCTTGAGCAGAAATGTTCCACAAGGGAAAGAGGTTCATTTCGCCATCTCATACGGCGCCGTGCTGTACTGTCAGTGTCAGACAGAGAGGAACAATTGACTCTCAGCGCATGTTGATGGAGGAAATGTCATCCAGCGTGTCTCTGATGCAGAAGCACGCATGCAGCGCAGACTCACCTGCATGGTGGTGGAGACGTTGGACAGAGAGAGGCCTTCGAGGTCGGACAGCAGGCTCGGAGAGAAGACCGAAGGCTTTGGTGCATTTGCTGGTGCTGGAGAAACTGGAGAAAGAAAATCAGTTTTAAAAAAGAGATATATTCGAGGCACGCTGAAGAGACACTGCAGGAGTTTTATGTAACGCTGCACATGACAGCACAATTTCACAAACACCACATGGGGTAGAAAGACTACAAGGTATAATCTGACAGGATTTAAAGTTGCTTAAAATCAGATTTAGCAACATCAGAGCTGCAGACATATCGTAACTTTTTACACATGAGAGAATTCAATTTAAATCCTTTTTCCAAACACCAGTGAGGTGTTTTGCATGTCGATGCAAACCTTCTTTCTATATTTTTTTACTTTCAGTGTTACTGTAGTTTTATTTTTAAAGGGAAAATACCACCGATTTCTGAACTCACAATCTCAATTTTGAGTTTTAAACTAAAAAAGCTGAATTATTTCATGCAGTCAATGCAGTGTTACTGTAAAACAGATTTAGTAAATCCTGACAAACTATTTTAGCTCTATGTTACACAACCAGACAGAGAATCAAACTAGGAAATTGCTGAACAACACAACACTATGACTCACTTTGAAAAATAAGCATTAACATTTAACATAAATTAACACATTTTTTTTAGATATATTTGGAAAACAGACAATGGAAGGAGGAATTCTTGAATTCTTACATTTGGCTATAATGAGGGTCAGCAGTGCTGAAAGTAGGGTTGGGGAATATGACGATGAATATTGTTGGGGCGAAATTTCTAGCGTTTCATATGCAGCTCTATCATTTATGTTGTGGTAAGACACTTTATGGCACTATTTACTGTCAATATATACTTTATGGCATGCATACTATAATAACTAAACATGAATAACAAAACGAACCATTTCAGACCAGTAATTCACCACAAGATGACCAGCCAACCCAAACTGAGGGGACAACTTCTGTCCCATGGATATGGTTTGGATAGAAAAAGACTAACGCTGATCAGACAACAATTTGTATGCCGGGTCCCAGTAAATACTCAGACACTGCACTTGCCTTTATCCATGGCAGACCTAATCTGACTCTGCACAGGTCTAATTTTACAAACCAGCACCCGAACCAATACGAAACCCCGACCCGGTACCCACGTTTATCTTATAGTCAAATCTGGACTGACATATTGATATATAGCCCGCAACCCATCCCACTTGTTAAAGAATTATTTGTGTGTATTCACCCTGTCCTTCCTTTATTGCATTATTTTCTTTGTTAGTTCTTGTACTGAATGTGATATTGTTTTGTTTCAATCTCAATTATTGTTTGGAGGGAAAATAAGGAAATAACAACAAAGTACCACTAAGGTTTTCACCCAATGTAAAATAAATATTTAGTACCCACTACTTCTTTTGTTAAGTACAAAATTCTGTACTGTTTTTGAACAATTTAATTTAACACAAACTATTCATTAATTGTATTTACAAAAAAATTGCTAAATGGTCACGCATATAGTTATCAGGATATAAAATGAGCCATCTTGGGATATGAAATTTTGGTTGTATTGCCCAGCTCTAGCTGAAACCACATATTAGGCTACAGGCCATATTACAATATTAATTTTAACAAATTCTCTTTACTGATTTTCATTTTATCTTATTCTTTAACTGAATTTTTTATTTAGATCAAGTAACTCACGCAAAAGTGATGAGAACTCCACCTGAGTGAAAGATGTTCTAATTTTCATTCAAGACTTTGCATGAAAAACAGTTTGTACACCTGTATACAAATAATAAAAGCATTGCTTTCAATGTAGAAGCCACAAGGAACTGTTGGACAGATTTATTTTACTGCCTTTAACAAAGAAAATCCAGGCACTGGAACTTTATCATTAGCCGTTAGAGAATCTGAACAGCTCTTTTCATGGCTCCCACTCAGATACTTCAGGGCTTTTCACTCAAGTCTTCCAAAGCACAAAAAGACGTTTCTCTTGAACACTCAGTCTGCTTTAATTTATCTTAAATGGTGAAGTGCAAGCAAGGCTTAGGCGAATTCTTTTTGCCACACTGGTTATTAGGCAGCTCATGTTCATTTGATTAACATGGTGATAAAGGTAAGTACTGGAGGGAAAACCTGGACTACAAACGAGGTGTTTCAGGCAGTCCAGGCCAGGAGCAGCAGGATGAAATGACCTGCTCTGATGGGCACTTTGTAATTAATATATGCACTTTTAGACAGATTACACAAAAATCCCTATGTGCATCCAGAGGTGCACTCATTGAAAACTAACAAACTCACTGTTCGTAAAATTTTAAATACTGAAAATCGAAGACCGGTTTCATTGAAATTGTTCAAATTATGTACAAACTAATTTAACAGCATCCACATGCTTTTTCAATTGAGGGGAAATTGATTTAGTAAAGTAAGAATATACATGTTTAAAAAAACCTGCTAAACTTCATTCTGCCTCTACTGTACAAGAGGAGCTTAATTATTGAAAAGTTGCAGTGAACACATGAAAACATGTAAACAAATGATACATTATATAAATTACAAGATATGAAACAATCAATGAGACTTAACAAAATGTATGTGTATTATGAATTATGGGTGTTATTATAGTTTATTATGGTTTGTGATGTGCTAAATATTCTGATTAGATAATGAGAAAGTTTCCATGTTTAAGCCATCATGGACAAGAGAGTTAGGACCAAAATATTTGATCTCATCCTATAGCTTTTCTGAACTTCAAAAAAATATTTTTTAATGTTTCAAATGTTCACTTTATTTTCTTGAAATTTTCATTTGAAATAAGATAAATCGATTAAAAAAAAAAAAATATTTTAGTAGAATTTTCATATCAACTCACAGTCATCTAGATCCAATAAAGAGACTTCCTTCTTTGACTTCTCTGCCACCTGAAAAGCAAAAAGAGCAACTTGATGGTGAGAAAACAAAAAATATAAAGAGTGAAATATAAAAAAAAGGGGATGATACTGCGTTAGCATCCTGCTCGGAGGGTGAAATGTTTCAATTTCACCGACAGAGTCCCTGAAGATGTGACACATTGCTCCCAAAAACAAAGATACTCTTCATTTATATTTAACATGTCTGGGATTTTCAGTGATCAGTCATGCAGGGTGGCATGTCACAACCGCCGCACGCCACCCCATGCGACAGCACCAGGCTTGTTGCGAGCCCACTGCTGGGAATTACGCCACGCACCTCCAGCTCACAGCACAAACGTCCCAATAAAAACACATTTAAACATCTGAGTGCATTTTATCACCCTTTCTCCATACCTTCCTAACCAACCTGGCTCTGTTCACATCACATAAAGAACCATAAAATTCCACTCTACATACTCCAGGCTGAGCAGACAGCAGGGAAACAGCACAGAGAAGCGAGTGAAGAATGGGAATGAAAACAAACCATAAAGATAGAGGCCGTATCTTATCAGATTTTCTCTGATTGACACTTGGTGGTGGTAATAGAGACGGAAACCTAGTTACTAAGGGGCGGTCTGAAAGAGCCATGTAGAAAGAGACGGAGAAAAAGATGCATAATTCATAGGCCAAGCCCAAATGACAGAGTGTATGAAATGAGAATTTTATAGCGCAGAAAAGCAAAGGGAGGACAAGAAAAAATGTGATGAGCAAAACAAGTAAAAGAGAAAAAAAGAAAAAGATCTTGTGAGGGCTGGAAATGAAAGACTCAGAGAAAAAATAAAGGAAGTAAAAGCCAATGAAACCAAATTATATCAACAAGTGCAATACGGAATACAAAAATTCGAGGAAATGAGCATTGTAGAACAAACAAATCATTTTCTGTAGCTTTTTATGTACAAAGATGAGCCATAACATTAAAACCACAGGCTGATGAAGCCCCGCCATCTTTCTGGGGCTTAAATATTGTAATGTGAACCTGGCTTAAAGGCTCCACTAGCTGAGAGAAGCTTAAAAGATGCAACGTGTGAGGTTTGCAAAGACTTCTCAGACTTTATCCAAATATAAAATAACCTGTAAAAGGAAAAGGATTTAAGCGAGCCAGAGGAGCTCAACAGGTAATAAGTCTGACACAGAGCAGGATATAGAGCCTAAGATCACAAGAAAGGGATACAGATGTACACTGTAAACAATACAGCAACCTGAGAACCTTAACTTTTTAAAACTTTGACATTATTTTATGATACAATCAAACATCCCTCATCTACAGATACCCAGAACTAACACTACACCAGAGCCAAAAGATCCACTACCACACACAGCAGGGCATCCAGCAGACCATAAGTGCATGTCCTTACAAAAGGTAGCATAAAGAGGTGCTGCACAATATGAGGCAGGTGGTTGAAATGCTTCTAATGTTTTACTAAACACCTCCAAATGGAGACTAATGGTGTTTAGTGTCAGAACCTGCAATAAGCACCAATCAGCCGAAACACGACCATCTGTCATCTATCCCATTAACATGTAGGAGTATGGAGCCTGACAGGTCGGCATAGTCACAGAGCAGAATCCTGAAAATGGGTAATATCCCCGGATAAGCATGATGTGACAGAAAACTTGACTGCATGGATCTTCCATGGCTCCACGCAGCAGTCCTGATGCTTGGGTTGCCGTTGCAGGCGTTTAAAGCGATGAATGCAGGTTAGCAGAAAGATCCTAACTAATCGTGACTGTGTAAGAAACTGCGATGCACTTTGTGTCCTGCCATCTTTTTATTCAGACTCAGAATTAACCTTTTTCTGCAGTCTGAGGTGCAGCATCTCTTCTGCTGGATCAGGCAAGAGCCAGCCTTCAATCTCAATGTGGACTGATGAGGCTCTGAAACCCTGTCACAGGTTGTCCTTCCTTTATTTTAGTTGACCCTGACCAGCAGCAGAAGTTGCAGTTATGCTTTAACCAAGCTGGCACAATATGGAGCAGATGAATTTATTCAAATCTTCATGCCTGACTTTTCTTTTTTTATTCCAACAGGATGGTTTTTACTTTCTGCCTTTAAAATCCGAGCCTACTGCCAGATTCCATAGTAACAAGACAATCCATATTTTCACTTTATTTATCATAGTAAAATTACGGCTGATGGGTGCTCACAAATAAATGTATAATCATACATATATGAAATATGAGTTTCAAATACACAATTATACTTCAATTCTTGCTAAAAACAAATGTGCATTCCTATCAAACCGGTTCATGCTGCAGCTCAGTGACATCACCTTAGGTCTGGCCTTTGTATCGGTCTTCTTCGGTGGTACTGGGGGGTCTGAATCAGAATCCTCTTCAGAGTCAGAGTCTGATTCGCTGGAGCTCTCCACTGATGAGCTGCTAGCTTGGGCTACAGGTCCGTTTCCATTTTCATCCGAGTCACTGAAACACAACACAACTCTTTGTAAGAATGATGCAAAATGTTCATAAACATGTAACTCTAGTCATTTGCTCTATTTGACATGATTTGGACTAACTCTACAACTTCCACATAAACTTATATTTAAACAAACAACAAGAAAAAGGGAAAAGTAAACTTTCTTGTATCCTTTTTTCTCTTTTCTCCCAGACTGAAAAGCTCCAGCGCGGCCCGATCAAAAAGACAAAAATCAATCTGTTTTCGTTTGCAAAGTTAATTTGGTTCTGCATTCACTCAAAAAGATTTTTTCCATCTTTCTCCTCTCTGTTCACTCGCTCTGTCCCTCTTCAATTTGTTCCGATAATGAGTGTTTACTCCGCCTGCCTGGGATTTTCAGCCATTAAATTAATGAGGGGAATTGTGACGGTAACTGGCTTTTTAACTTGGGCGATGATGAAAAGCCAGTATTAATTTGGCCTACAGATTTCATTTGCTGCGAACAGGAAAAAGTGATATAAATCACTGTGGGCCTGATTAGGCCCTGCCTGAAATGACTGGGCCATAATGAGGGCATTATGCTGTGTTTGTTGTGGAAGCACTGGGGTGAGCTGCTCTAATTACTCAGTGTACGTGTGTGTGCGCGTGTTTGTGTGTGTTTGAGCACTGGGGTGAGTTGCTCTAATTATACTCTCTAATGGAGAGAACAGGGTCAGCCGGCGGCCTGTCACACGGCAAAATCAGGTACATTCTGTGTGAGTTTGTGTGTCTGTGAGCAAACCAAGTCAAGTGCATAAGAAACTAAATTTACCAGTGTGTCGGAGTGTGCGTGAGCATATTCAGTAATAATGACTCAAATTTCATTCATTGGTAACACCAGGCTGCTAAATGACCAATCAAAAGTCATTATCCATTAGCCATGTAAATGTGGGTTACGCTACTGGAGGAAAATTCTCCTTGATTAGCCCGTTAATGGGAGTCACACCAGTGATATTGTAACAGCCCAGCTAGCTTCAGAGAGATACGGAGTGTGTTTGTGTGTGTGGTGGGGGTGGATACATAGTACAGTAACTTTCTTTTCTTCCCTTTACTACTGTGTGATCATCTTCAGCCAAGCCTCCTTTCTTAATTTTTACTTCCAAGCAGCCAGACTTTCTTAAAATTGGTCTTAAGCAATAATTCTCCAGACTCTTTTTCTTTGGACTTATTTATTTTGGCTACTTCTTTAAAATTAAAACTTATTGTTAGTCCAGTCTTCATGCCAAACATTTTCAGTGATGTGAGTGAGATGTCTTATGGATTATTAAGCCACTTAACGCTGACTTATAAATCATTTAAGGATATTATTACAGAAGCAATGTGGGATCATCTGGACAGAGAACGAACAAGAAAGCAGGAACATCCAAAGAAGAGCTTTCGATAATCATCGAAATAAACAATTATCGTCAAACTCTCGTTGTTTCATTACCTTAGGTTTATAAATTGAAAAAGGTTCAAATCTTGTTTCAGTTCTTTTCATTATATCCATGAAATGCAGAGCTCAGTTTTTTTCAATTTAAAACGTTTCCTGGTATAAATAGATTGTGGTGATTACAGGAGAAATGCACCGGGTGAGGAGAACATCACAAACAGCAGATACTAAAAGTAGCTGAAGTTTTTATAGACGGACGATGTGATTATTAACGCAACAGAGAGACAATCACATGCCTGTGCTCCTCATAAACACACACCTGCCTAATTAGCCAAGCGGGAAAGCGAGAACAAAGAAGAAATCAGGCAACATCTGGTCTGACCACGATCACAGTAAAAGACGCTTTCAGGCAGCAGCGACACACAGGAAGGATTTCACTCTACCTGTCGGCTGCTGAAGGTTTGCTTCTCCTCCGTGGTGCCTTCTTGGTCTTTTTCTTCTTTTTCTGATCCAAATCAGACTCACTGGAGCTCTTTTCAGACCCACTGGAGCTCTTGCCAGAGTCACTGGAGGTCTTTTCAGACTCTTCACTGCTTTCCTCCTCACTCTCACTGCCCGACTCTGCACAGGCACACAAACACAAACCAAACATGCCGACTTCAATTCAATGTTTAAGTCATTTATCCAACAGATATCGGCCTCCCTGATTCTCTTTTACAGCTAATCATATTATGTAAGAGCTGTAATAACTTCCTGCTTAGTCAACTATTGCTGTGACCTAAAAATCTAAGAATAAATAGAATGAAAAAGAATCAATGAAAATGTTCATGGATGGAAACAGATCTACAGTATATACGCAGACATTTCCACCTTTATTTATCTATTTTAGGTGTATAAAAGAAATTAACAACTACAGGGCAGCAAATGAAATCAACCAAATAGACTGGTTACACATGTGCCAGCTGTTTGTCTACAGAGGACCAAAGATGCCGGCATAAAATTAACAAGCATATCAGAAATTAATAAATAATTGTTCATTTAATTATTTACTTCCACATTATGTAACGCATTTCTACTTTTATTCATTTAATTATTTCTGAATTTATGTATGTCTGCACTATATGGAAACAGGCTGAGAGAAGCATGACTGTTCACCAGGCAGTCTAGTTCTTATAGGTGACCAATTAACCGAACAAAGGAATGTACTTAAAACAACAACAATAAATGCAGGAAAACGTATGTAAAGGAATAAATTTTTTTCTTTACTTATTCATGATTCTGACACTTTTGACTTTACACACACACTGTGTTTCTCCAGGGTATATGCAGGAATCCTGAAGTTAATTTCAATACCTTTTTAAGACTTTTAAAAGACTTTCCAAAAAACTTTTAAGACCTCATCGCCACCGCAAGATGTGATCAGTAACGCATAT
>JAVQJG010038326.1:0-17423 GCA_036024015.1 Craterocephalus amniculus | reverse complement strand
ACTATTAACAGTACTTTACTGGCTACTGTGATCTTTTTCAGAATTATCCTTTGACTACTGTAATTCTCTGCTGTAATACAGAGACTACTGTGATTTTGTGACATGGGTGACGTTTTCTTGTAAATTTTATAACATTACACTGTAAAATTAAAAAACAGTATGTTAACTGTGTTCAATACAGTAAATAACTGTACATTTCACATCCATTTGTTACAGTGTAGTTCTCCAGGCTCTTGCAGGACTTTCGAGAATTCTTCTTTGGATGTTTCTGTCTTTTCTTCTGTTCTCTATCAAGATGATCCCACACAGTTTTAATACTGATGAGCTACAGGGAGGATTTATCCCCTGTTGCTATTTTACAAAGCTCTGAATGGTTTAGGACCAAAATACATTCAGGATCTTCTGGTTCTTTCTGAATCAACCAGATGTCTCAGGTCATCAGGGTCTACTTTCAGTTCCCAGAGTCCAAACTAAACACAAAGAGGCAGCGTTCAGTTTTTATGCTCCTCACATGTGGAACTAACTCCCAGAAAACAGCAGGTCTGCTGAAACTGTCAGCAGATTTAAATCGGGGTTAGAAACTTTTCTTTTTGCTGCTTTTCATGAAAACAACTGATACTGAACTTTTATTTCCAGTATTTTATCCTATTTTCTTTGAGGGTTTTCTTTTTTTGTTTATTATTTAATTTATTTAAAATTCTGTTTATAATACTACTAAATGCTTTCTGCACCCTGCTGTAATGCTTCTAATGTTTTATTCAAAGCACCTTGAATTGTCCTGCACATGAAATGTGCTATACTGATAAACTTGTCTTGCCTCCATCAGACCTGTTCCCAGTGTTTTTCTCCATGTTTCACTTATTTCATCTTGACAGCTGCTCTTCAATGGAGACTATTTCTGATGAGGCTTCAGTGAGCAGTAGATGCAGTAGATCAATTGAAGGTCCACATGCATGTCTTGGGTCCAAGTCTTTGCTGGTTTTCCTGAAGACATTGCTTCCAGCTGCTCATCTGCTGTAAAGTTATTTTAGGTCTGCCACTTCTTTTGTCCTCCAATTGTCTGATTTCTTCCAACTCTTTTATGGTTGCATTGTGTTGGTAGCAAAAGATACTATTTCAAAGCAGCACTGCTGAACTTAAAACAGTGAGTGTGTTGATATCCAGTTGCTGAAAAGCGGTGCAGTAAAGCAAAAAGCAGCTGTCATGTACAATGGGCTGGAGAAAAATGATGTGAAGTGTAGGGCTCTGTGGGCCAAAGGATTGTGCAAAATGAAAGTGACTTTGGCATCAAAACGAGTCAGAAGCACAAGTTTTCAGGTCAGAGGGTTTCTGCTTTACAAAGTACTTCAAGATACAATTTAATTATGCACTACTAAATTGTTGCCATTTTCTCAGTGATGTGCCCCCTATTGACAGCTAATCTAGCATCCATCTACCTAACTATTGCCTACTGCCAGCTCTCTAGACAGTAAAAAACAGCCTTATCTCCCAGTGATGTCATCTGTTTCTTTGCTGACTCCATTGATGTGCATACAAAACTTTGTGCATGCCTCCTGGATTAAAAAGTTGAATAGTTCTTTTTCAGCTGTGGGATGCTACTGGGATGTGACAGGTCCAGAAAGGCACACAATAGATGTCACAGTATCATTAAATAAGTTTGGATCTACAAAATTGGTTCTTGCGTGGATGCACTTTTTATGCTTCAGTGATTGATAAATAACGTGTATTTGTCTGTTTGTGTTCAGGACCCCCTCGAAAATTAGATGTACCATCTCAAGGGACTATCCTCCTAATAAATTCAAATTCAAATTGTACAAAGTAAAGTACTTTAACAAACAAATACTATGCCTGATTGGGTACAATAACTCCCATAAGGGAAAATGAAAAAAAAATCAGCTGATATCCAAAAAAAACTTTGAAAGACCATTAGATATCCAGAAGAACTATTGTTTAAGACCACTGGCTGCTTGGAAGCAAAATACTGCATCAAAAAATGAGGGCCCTGCTTTCAGAAATATTAACTCAGATGCAACTTTCTCTTGATAAATATATGCGTATATTCCCAAGCATACTGCATTCACAACTATGTCTTCATTTTAGATTTAAGCACACACCTACTACATAAATATACAGTGAAATAGTGTATAAATATACACATACACAAGTTCCCAACACCCAGAAGAGGGAAAAGACGAAGGCACAGCACTTTCAGCTGTCTTGTTTTGCCTCAGCATCCCGACTCCTGAGTTGGCCTGGGTGTTCTGCCAGCGCAGTCGCTGGCTGCTAAACATGATTGATCGCAGGATTTGTGTCTGCTGCATTAGACCTGTACACCGCCAGCCTCCCGTGGCCTCCCAAACACTACGCTTGCCTGTCGCCCATCAAAGGGCCTCTCTCAGCAAGAATCCTGAACACTCTGCTGTGTCGCTTTACAAACATTCTGCCCGCCTGCTTCCTCATTCCACCTGCTTAAACTCACATAGAAGTGTCTACAAGGTCGAGGGGAAAAAATAACTAAATAAATAAAAGATAGAGGGGTTGGGGGGATTGTAACTTTCATTGAATGAGGGAGAATCAAGTAAATCTGTCAGGCGAAGAGGAATAAGCAACACCAGCCGCTTTCTGCAGACAAGCAACTTGTAAAGTAAAGAATCAGGAATCAAATTGAGGGTGAGACTCTGTCTGGCTGCAGGGGGAATTCAGGACTGGATGTGGTCAATGGAAGGCTGCTGCGCCGCCATATGAGAGTGTGTGTGTGTGCCGAGGTGGAACACTGGGACATTCATTTTCATTTGGAGTAATAACACTCTGAGGACCGACAGAAGAGGGGAGCACTGTACAAGCAACGTGGAATTGAGTTGTTGAATTGTTGACCTAAACGCCTTTTTTTCTTTTCGATAGATTGCTTTTGGTAACGTCTGGAGATCCTGTCTCTTGCCCTGCTTCCAGGGGTTCTGAAGGGCCTTTAGAGTGAGCATGGAAGTGGGAAAAAAGTGGACTGATGTTCTTTTTAATGTCAAAAGTCTTTATAGAGTTCACAAAATACTGAGAGCAAAATGAATTATGTCCGCTGGCTGTGAGATAGGTGTCAAAGATGACTTCTCCTGCTTTCAGCCGCTACAACTCATATTTTATACATAAAAACATAACTGAAATACAGATCCTGAAATATCCAGGTATATCCATTGAAAGAAAGAGACTTGCCAAATAATAAATTGAATTTAAGGTGGAAATCTACGGGGAAATTGTCACTTCACTCAGCTAAATTGGCCCCTTGAAGGCTTTTATTAGTGTGACAGGCTGTGTTGAAACAGAGAACATTTTATTTCAACTCATTTGATGTGTTTGTTCTGTATGTCGAAAGCTGGCTGGCTCAATAAAGCTCTCTGACAGAAACAGTGACACAGAGACACAAACTCACAGAAACAGATTTAAAATCACTTATTTTGGTCATGGACACACTGAGTGGCTCCCAACTTCACTGCACAGCTGAATAAACTGCTTAACAGCTTGTGCTTACCATTGGCTGCCATATGCTGAGACCTCACCGATGCACATGAATGGAGATATATTTAGTGAAATGGGTAAAAATTGAAATGACGGAGGAATATTGTAGCAATAATTATCCCTAAGCTGTGATTATTATAGCTAAAAGGCTAAATTCTATTGGTTTACTTAGCTAAGCAACTTTTTATGGATTGGTATCAATGAATATAACTGTACTGAATTGAGCTGAACTAGATTATATGAATTGGTTTGCAAAAAAAAGATTTTACTTTGACTGCAACTATACTGCTGTCTCATTCACCATTTGCCATACCTATTTTTTTAGGCCTCTGGGTGAAAATATTCATTCCCCCACAGAGTGAGTATATCTGAGCAACTACAAGATCTATTTAAAGACTTTTAAAGTCGTAACAAAGGGAGTACTAAATTTGTTAAGTTGGGTAAATATCAGTATATAGCTCCTGAATAAATGAAGAGCAAAAAATCAAACTGCTCAGCTCTGCTTGATTACTTTTGTGCATTGACTGTAAACCTCCATCACGTGACCCGTAGGTTTCTGAAGAGCTGAGTTGAGGCTCGGTGGGAGGTTCCTACCTTCACCATTTTGGCAGCATCACAAGTCTCGCCTCTCCCGGAAAACACAAAAATGGCAGATGAGATGGTGCTGAGGAGGGGTGGGGATTGGGGGAATATAAACTAAACTGTGGAACTAAACTGTGAACTTAAAGTAACCTCTAAAGTTAAGTTGCAGGGTGTTAAATAAATAGATGAATAGATTAATGAATACAATAAATATATCGATGTTTACCCTGAACATTTATTATCTGTTAATCCATTAGACTTTTCTTGTCATCTATATTGGAGAATACTATTGAATATTAAATAAATGATCATTTAGTTGCCTTTAGAAACTTAATATCTTAAATAATAAATCAACCAACAGAAGCTGACTGTGGCCATGCTCCGACATGTCTGGTAAAAGCCCCAGACCAGATAAAAAACCTCAGAGAGAGAATATTCGGAACATATGAATCATCTTGAAAACAGGTTGCAAAGCTGATTTCTGTGCACATCTCCCATGCTTGGAAAAGGTACGTGAATTTACAAAGGTTATTAATTATAGTTATAGCATTTTAACAATAACTAATCACTCAGAAAAGAAATTATTACTAAAGTTACTTTAAAGTGGGGGGAAAAAAGTGGCCTTTAATGTTACTGGCATAACCTTAAAGGAGCTAAAAGCGAAATTCATTGTTTTCACACTGAAGGAATTAAAAAATCTTTTTGTGAAGAACCGGGTGTGTTTTTCATCTGGAGTATGTCGTGACGTCACACAGCGCCTCTGTGTGTTGATCTCCATCTCTGTGTTTACTAGCCGGCCAGGCCATGCGTCCATGTACGAACACGCGCACACGCGCCCCCATCCTTATAAACAGCCGCCACAGGGCTGAGTTATGGCGCAGAAAATATATAATTATACTGTTTTTAGGCCTACATAATTTTACACATGCTCGCTGTTTAAAATTAATAAATAAAGTAAAACTGTATGAGGCAAAAGGAGTTTTCCGTTTTTTTTTTTAAAAAGGGGGGGCGTTGTTTTTCAGTTGGGGGAGAGGTAGATAGGCATTGATTGACACAGGCTTTGTTTTGGTTTGAGACAGCTCCACAGTACGCCACCTAACGGCAAAAATTTAGCTTTTAGCTCTTTTAATAAAAGGTAACATCTGACTGCTAAATGAGAAGACTAATCTTAGGCTTATGTTCTGCCTTCTCCTCCCAATGTGTGTGTGTGTGTGTGTGTGTGTGTGTGTGTGTGCGTGTGTGTGTGTGTGTGTGTGTGTGTGTCTGTGTGCGTTCGCCTGCACAATGGCTTACCCGCAACTCCCCTGACATAATTCTTTTCTGTAAATAAGCGGTAACAGTGTTATAAAAATGGGCAGAGTAATTAGTTAGATTACCTGTTTCTGAGAAAGAACTGAAGAGAGTAACCCTTACACCAGTATATTTCATTTTTCAGTTTATCACTACACATTATTTTCTTCTTTATATGAGATTCTTTTAGTTCCTATCTGTTATATATGTACATTTAGGCACTTTCATAATTTCAACTTTGGTTATTTGTTTAACTAATGTTCCTTTTTACATTTAATGGTGCTGGAGGAGCCTTATTATTTTCTATTCATATTTAAGATGGTTTAAATTAGTAGTTTATTTGTGCTAAGTTACCACATTTTGACCTAGGATTCAGGCCATAGGTGGGCCAATATGCTATAAAACCTGAAGCTTTAGAGGGAGATAGACCCATGATTGATAACACATTCAAATATGATACTGATGTGTGTGGTTATATGAGGAAAGCTGTACAGATGAAAATACACATTAGGTCTGCCGAAGCTTTGTCTTCTGCACAGGTGGAACAACTCCTGCACAAAGTCCTCCCAAGTGACCTGGTTTTCTCTGGAATCTCTACACGGCTCCAAGTGGTCTGGACCAAGGTGGAGTGGGGTCCAATGAGCTGCTGTCCACCACAGCTACCGTGTGAAAATTCCTGAAAGACTTTCAAGTATCCACTGGAGCCACTGTGAATTACTGAGGTACCACAAGACTGAGAACCTTCCACCAGTGACCAAATACCAGCTACAAAGGGGGAATTTACCACATGCACATGGGACAGCGGTCCTCACCTGAATAAGGTGTCCGTCTTAAACCCGGTGAACCCCTAATTATTACGAATTTCCAGATTCAATAAAATCTAAACAGGTGAGTTATAAATAAATACCCTCCCCCCACCTATTAAACCTCATTTTTATTTTTGTACCAGGCAGTAAATATGTTTATTTCCACTGTGAAGTTGGCTTTTGTTACATGGGAGTCATGGGAGTCCCTTTTGGACCCAGCCCCTAGCGGATGAGGAGGGAACTTAACATTTCTCCGCCGGTAGTTGACATTTGGTAGCATAGAGATTTGTTCTGCTGTAATCCTGTGTTGGGGAGGACAATTTTACCATAAGTTAGTTCAAGGACAATCTTTTATGCATCTTTACTGATGCATTCCTCCCAAAGATAAGTGTTAATTCACAGATGCTTATTTGTGGATAAATGGCAGAGGTCTCTAGTCTGGCTAACATGATTTCAATCCAAGCATTGGTCTGGCCAATAGCTTGAGGACAATCGTTTCTCAGAAGAGATGGTTGACCTGCCTCCTTCAAATGCCGCTGTTCGCGACTGGTTAAACCAACACACTCTTTCCTCTGACGTATGTGTAGCCAGACTCTCACCGATGCTGGTCGGGAGCAAAGCAAAGACGTCTTTTCCTCCAGTGATTTCTCCAGGGCTACTTGTTGCTCAAATTTCAAGGAGAACTTTCCGTTTAATGTGCTCAAAACAGATGCTCCATGTTTGCAATGTTGACAGTACTGAAGTGCTGCCTTTCGCATCACTGCACTGAGCATGCCTCTTTGGACAAGCTCAAAATTGATTGGCTCCCAATTTTTTGAGAGATTGGAATCCATTGAATAGCCCTCTTGACCAGACTATATGGAGTTTACGAAATTTTGTGGGCAGGACCAGGCTTCAGTAAGTGGTCTATTATTTTTTTCCAAAGCTAAATTTGTTACTGGTGGATAACAAATGAAGATCGCACATAACACAAATTTTTTAAAAAGTCTCTTTGAAATTATGTAGCTGGGGTGTAAACTGTCAAACCAATCGTGGAATATAGGAACAATATCTCTGCAACAGTCATCTCTGATAACATCATGCGGAACAGTAGAAAATAGTATCAATGTCACTGCTCCTTGTATTTGTTTTTGCTCACTGGTAAATTCTTGTCTATCCTGTCCTGGTTTGAAGGTAGAGGAGTAAAGGTATTTGGTATTTTTAACAGTATCAGCCGGTCTGACTCCATTATCCTGCTAAAACAGACACATTCAAACACCATTATAAAGATCCCTCCATCTATTTTCTACATCAGTTCATTCCAATGCAGGGTCACAGGGGGGCTGGAGCCAAGCCAGCAGCCACTAGACAAGAGGCAGGGTAAACCCTGGACAAGTCACTAGTCCAGGATAGTCCAAGATCTGCTCCAAAATGATTCGACATCCAGTGAGATCTTTATCTGCCCTCTGTGAAACACAGATAATCAAAACTTTCCACCAGATCCTGAAAGACCCATCGCACATCTCATGTTCTGTGTTGTGTGGCTCCTATCATAACACAAACTGCACTGTCCAAGATGCAAGACACAGAGGTGGAAAGCTTCTTCTATCGCCCTCACCAGTCTATCATCAAAACCCCTCCCTGCCTCAGCATCATAACCTCTCTCTGCCCATTCACACATTAACTGATGACTGGACTGCACATGCTGGGATGTTTAATTTAATCGTATATAGATGTTTCATGTTTTATTTGAATGTTTCATGTTCTGTCTGGCTCCTATGTGTCCTCTTAATCTTGTAATTCCCCTTTAGGGATAAAGACAGAAAGTGTTCAGTCAGGACCTGAATACAACTGTCTCCGTCTTCCCACTACAGTACGTCAGTTCGACCGTTATGAGTTTTGTTATTTAGTTTTGGTTTAAGCACTATAGTATGTTACTCCTGCCATTGCAGCACCTTCACTCTCTTTAAATAAAGTCTCCGTTGAATCTACGCTCGGTATTTAGGTCCCCTCGGCACCTCTTAGTCATGGCTTATGATTAAAACCTTGAAATGAAGGAAACTTCCAACAGAAGCTGTTTGACGTTTTTATTCATGTTAAACCAAGATTAAATTCAAGATAAACCCATAAAGATGCCACATTTTTTGAGAACTGTGGCCTAAAAGCAGGATGTTCAATACAGGACCATTTTAAATGTTTGAAACATTTACTGTGTTTTATCTTTTTAAAAATGCAGAAACAAATTATCATTGCTGGTGTAGTCATTTCCAGTTTTAACGGTTTACATGTTATGATTAACTAGGCTGACTGTATGGATAAAACCATTAGTATCTGGGGGCTGTACAAAACTGGACAACCACAGAGTAGATGTGTAGTGGGGTAGGAGATCCTTGAAAAACAGTTTCAGCAAGTTACATTTTGAAAATACACAATGCAAAATTCTAAACCCTTTTCTTCAGACTTTCCCCCAAAGCCACGCCTCTAGAGCACAGGACCATGCAGAGGGGCGAGGGACAGATGGAAAAGATAGATACAGTATATAACCAATCCATATATATCCAATCACTTAGAACGGGCCGGTTGCATGGTGTTTGTCTGTCCTGTCCATTTCAGAGGAGAGTCAAAGTTTTTATTTTAGTGTAATCTGATTTATTGGTTGTAATCAGAGTGTGAAAGGGATTTTAGGTAAAATAAATAATAAATGCTCTTGGGAAACTATCCCTTCCCTACCTTTAATTAAATTCAAGTTTTATTTATTGAAGTTTTTCCTGCTGCTACATGTCTGCCTAAGTCTACCCGACAAGATGGTAAAATAAAAGCACAGTGGTTAATTTTGGTTTGTCCAGTGTTTTTATGAGCTGAGTTCAACCATTAACTGTAAAAGGAGAAACACAAGTGTCATTTCAGGACTGAAAGGTAGAGTTGTCAACATTTGATGTGGATATAATAATACCATTAAGACCACCAACGGAGATCGAGATGATGTCAAAACCACTTTCGCTTGACTCAAGAAGAAGTCGCGCACATATCAAGACTGGGCTACTTATGACTCAGTTATGGCACTGGGAAATGTTGCGTGGACCAGATATGGTCTAAACAGTTGCCTTCCTGGACATGATTGCAGCCTGTGAGCCTTATAAGGTGGTCATATAATTGAGTTTTGGCAGCCACACTCACAAGTAATCAACAAAGCAAGTCGAGGCCAAACATAACAGATTATGCTGGCAATGTTTGTGCCAAACATTTTCTTGCTATCTGGGGTGTCGTGGCACACATGTCCCTAACTGTGAGAACATGGTGCATGCTTTGATATAGTTCAGGAAAGATAGCAGGTTTTAAGAGCTGTTAACCTTATAATGCTTAAAATGCCTCAGTCACAGGAAGTCACACTGGACAGGCAGTAAAAATGTATCCATCAGAGATCTTGATGCCATCTTTATGGCCTGTATATTATCAACGTGAATAGAGGCTATTTGTTAAATTCATAGATTCAGAAAGGCTTGAAGCAACAAAATTTCATGACGAAACATCACTAAGACCAGGAATGTGGATCATATAACATATAACTCTAACCCTTCTCAGGTCTTTACATTGGCTTCCTGTTTGCGAAAGAACTGACTTCAAAATCCTCCCGTTAGTTTACAAAGCACTGAATGGTTTAGGGCCAAAATATATTCAGGATCTTCTGGTTCATTATGAACCAACCAGATCCCTCAGGTCATCAGGGTCAGGTCTAGTTTCAGTTCTGAGAGTCAGAATTAAACACGGAGAGGCAGCTTTCTGTTTTTATGCTCCTCACATGTGGAATAAATTCTCAGAAAGCTGCAGGTGTGCTGAACCTGTCAGCAGATTTAAATCAGGGTTAGAAACTTTTCTCTTTTTTTCTTTATTTATCATTCTTTTGTGATTTTACTTTTGTTTTCAATTCTTAATGCGTTCTGCAACCTGCTGTACTGTAATGCTGTATATGTCTGCTGTAATGTAATGTAATGTCTTTTTACAAAGCACATTGAATTGTCATCTTGTATGTGAAATGTGATATATAAATAAACTTGCTTGTCGTGCCTTGCCTAAGCTGTAGATGTCAATAAGAAAGACTTATTAACACATTCCCTTTCACTGTCAACACTCTCACCAACAAGTACTGCAGTTTGAAGATAAAGCACATAGTTGGAGCTAAATAACTATTCCAGCTTAGACATTTTGATTATTCATAGCTTCCATCTTCATGTTACATGATCACTGGCTAATAAAAAAAAAAACACAGCCTAGAGCAGGGTTGTTGAATTCTGGTCCTTGAGAGCCACTGCACTGCAGGTTTTATTTGTTTCCCTGCTTTAACACACCCCATCCAAATGAAGCAAATCTCCTCAGCACCCACCTCTCAGGTTCTGCACATTCCATTAATTTTGGCCAGTTGAGTGCGAGCTGGGAGTTGGAGAACCCTGTCCCTGCCCTGGACATACATTGTCATCTCACAATTTACAGCTGGTGATTCTGTGTTCTTGACTTTGTAACCTGTAGATGGATTCTGAAACCCAAATATTAAATTAAACTTTAAAAAACCCTCGAGAGAAGAGGTTGGAGCTGAGAAAGCCACAGAATGCCCCTTTAATAAGCTTCTACGGTGGAACTGCTGCTGCCGTCACGGACCATATGCTGTTAAATGCTTTTCCTTTACATGTGCCTGCTCTTGTGTATCCAAAGGTATACACACACAAAAACACATGCACATGCACACACAAACAAAGTCAAGGAGAGGAATTGTTTGTTATGTCCTAGTGTTTCATCACTTAGCAACAGGGGGCTAACAGCTCATCGCTCAGTGTGTCCTGGAACTGCCTGAAACACACGTACACAAAATCACAGCCACACCCAATATTATTGATTGCCTTGGTATGGCTCTGCTTTAATACACAAGGGGGGGCATTAATTTCTAGCAGCAAATTAATCATTTACTAGAATATTTAGTTTGGTATACAGCTGGAGGAGACAATTAGCAAAGGTTCAATATTACATTGTGACATGAAAATTTTTTGGATGTTTTAAGTTCTAGTATCTTAAAGGGAAGCTCAATCATTTACTGTCAATGTTAATAAATAGCTGGGAATACAAATAATCTTAATATGTAAAAATAGATAGTCCTGAAGGTGCCCTATTAATTGTTTCCTTTGAGATCTGGTGGGTTGATAAATCAATCAACCAACCAACTCTGGCTTTGCCAGTCAACCTTAAAAACAGTTTTCTTTATAAAGCTGGAGTAGATTTAATGCAAGCAGGTTCTTGACCATGTAGAGCTCTAAAAGATGACCACTATGGACCCTGAATTTCACCGAAAGGAAACAACATGCTGTCTCCATGATCTGTCTTTAAAGCACATTCTTGAACTTTTATTTCTAAATATTTTCAGTTCTGTGCACTTAGTGTGGTACATTTAAAGGGGGAGAAGGATGGATGGGGAGAAGGGAGGATGCAATACACATTAGTGTGAATAAATAAATCCTTGGATCTGCCACTGTGTTTGGATCATTACACCGTCTGCTTTAGTCTGAGCTTCAGCTGTCAGACGGACGTCCACACATTTGACGCTACAAAGATATTCTTGGCTGACTTAATGCAAGGTGTGCTGGACAGTTAGTATCTAGTGTATGTGCTATATGCTCCAAGGATAATGTTGCCATTATCTATTACAGCAGTGAGTTACAGTATACCTTATGATGATGTGGAGATTAAAAGTAGCCATCTATTTTATTTTGTTTTATTTCATTTCATATACACATTTCATTCATTCATTCATTCATTCATTCATTCATTCATTCATTCAATCATTCATTCATTCATTTTAAACCATTTTTTAGACATTTATTTTAATGAGTTCTGTTCCCACTCAAGAGCCACTTTTGAAACTGAAGAGCATAAATAATCTTAGTAGTAAAAGAAGTCTTTTTACATTTAACAGCTTCCTTTATATTAACTGCAGTAATTTTCCTAATAGCATTGCTAATGTAAATGGTAAATGGACTGTACTTATAGAGCGCTTTTCTAGTCATGTGACCACTCAAAGCGCTTTACATCACATGTCTCATTCACCCATTCATACAGCACCTATATTGAATCAAACTGGGTGCTAAGTAACTAACATTCACACGCATTCATTTCCCCAATGTCTTTCCTCCTTGGCATTGTGTTAACACGGATAGCAAAGTAGCAAAGTACCAAAACTTCTGCATCCACACAGGGTCTTGCTAACATGGTGAGGTCTGTAATTTACCTCATGGTCAAAGTGATTTTAAAAAAAGTCTAGAAGGGTCTACTTAATTGCAAAATATAGCAACAGAGTCAGTAAGTTGGTAACAATGCAAGTCACCAGCTTTTTCCGACCTTGCACAGGTGCATGTGAAGGCAAAACTTAGCTCTCAATTTATGTGCAAAACTTGCACATGCATGCAGTATTTCTAGCCCTATCCAGTCACAGTTCTGACCTATGATGGAAATCATGAGGTTTAAAGTGTAATATTACATGTGTTGTTCATCTAAGTGTGTATTTACCTCATTTAAAGATGTGGTAAGGACACAAGTGATCTTTTTTTTTAATGTGCTCAAATGTAAATCTACCAAATGAAAGAGAGCTGTTATTTTTTTGTGTATCTGTAATGTGTCAGGTTACATTCAGGTAAGCTTTGAAAGACAAAGTTCATTTTAAAAAAGAATTTAGTTTTCAGAAAAATAATTATCTACACACCTCAATCTGCAAAAACATTAAAAACTTGCTTGTTAAACGAGGACTGGAAACAAATGAGCAGATAAAAATTAGGTTGGAGGGAGCCTAATCAAAGTGTAATATCTGTAGCTGCAGAATGCTCATGAGGGACGTTAGATTTATATCGCTGGGAAAAAGACAGACGAGGTGGAGCCGGGCAAGCACATTCTGTCACAATAACAGGCAGCCATCCTCAATAAACCTGTGGCCTGTGAAATATGGCTGAGACACACTGCTATATTTCCAAGGAAGGCGTCACTGTTCATCTGCTTTACTGAATGAGTTGGTATGAACACATGTGTCTCAGCCAACACTGAAATGATGTTCCATCCTACAGGCAGATGGCTGCAGAGGTGGGCAGTACCAGACAAGAAACTGCCTCACATTCAAATACTCCAATTAGGGCATGGCTTTCTGTGTTTTGCCAGGCAGGAAGCCAAGGATTTTGGATAAAGAGTGGAACAACAACCATGAAGGCACGCCCGTAATTTTCCAAACACAGAAAAAAGAAAATGAATAACCTGAGGCTTCTCATTTTTAGCTGGGCAGCTACCAATTTGTCAGATGATAGCTGAGACTTTCTGTCACCTCCACTGAATAATTTCCTTGTCTCTATCAAGTTATCTTTGTGTGTGTGTGTGACTTCTTTGAATACCAGTGACAGTACCACACGTGTGCACCCAAAGACAGTGACAGTTTCTCCACCGTACTCCATCTTAATGAAATGAAAAATACTCTGTTAATTCAATCTAATGTATTATTAATTAACAAGATAAAAAGCTTATTTTGTGGAGTAAAAAGAATGGTAGTGAAGAACTTGTGAGGAGCAACACAAAATAATGGCATGTTTTGATTCAATTAAATTGAATAACATAATTTTCTGGCATCAAGGCCAATGGCACATGACAAATGTGGGAAACTACAAAAAGATTCCTCTGTGGAGTCATGTGAAAAGAAATAGCCTACTAGGGAGAAAAATATATATAGGAAATGGCTACCAAAACCCCCATGGGACATTAGTTGACCGGAGCAACAAGCAAAAATCTTAAGTAGACACCTAATGGGTCCTAAACAGCCTTGTTACTTGTCTCAGGGTCATTGTGACCCTTCCTTACTAGAGTAAAAGAACCTTCTTGTATTTTTGAAGGTTTATGTATCAAGACACGAACAAAAAATGTCTTGAAATTATTATTATTTCTTTAAATAAATAAAATAAAAAGAAATAAAAGACAAGTTGAACCATAAAACATATTACACACTGTTGCTTGAAATAAAATCTGTGAAAATGCTGAAGTAATGGGTGAAATGTAGTTGCTAGTAGTAATATTTTGAAGGGATCGTAGCATGTTTAATAATCATTTTTACTTTATTGATCCAAATTGGGAAATTCAGCTCTGCATTTTAACCATCTACAGATAGAGAGCAGTGGGCTTCCATGATATGATGCCCAGAGAGCAGTTGCAGGGGTTAAAGACCTTACAGGGCCCACAGTGGTTCACCTCCAGACGCAAGCCCTTCTCTGTAACCACTAGGCTATAAATCCCCAAGCACAACACAGAAAAGTGTCTACACAGACTAAACAGTTTGATTTTACATCATCCAATCAGACTGAGGCATAAAGAAGGAGCCAACATTCTGAGTCTTGTACGCAGTTTTTCTCCCTGCATCAGTGAACACGTTTGGAAAAGAACTTCTATTTTTCTTTACATCGTTTTTATACAACCATGCAAATCTTTTTCTTCACCTTCCCAAACTTAAATTTCCCAGGTAGATGTTTTTACTGGGTGCCAAAACTTGATTCACAAAATACTGTATGAATTCTGCTAAATTTTCATGACTTTATATCGAGCACATACAATCTGCCAAAATATGTTTTTCTGAAGGCATTCACACTCATGATTTGTACTCCACATGCCAGAATCAGTGTCAGAGTGAAAAAAAGTGTCATTGGGACATCCCCATGTTGAAGCAGTCAGCGTTTGCACCTTGTTTTTTATTTTTATTTGGCTCGGTTTTTGCTACATTAATAGTTACAGGGTAATATGTTGTGTGCTGTTGTCCACATAAAGTTGTATCCAATAATTATAGCATTATTTCTAAATTACACATAATATCTTAAGTGTTTAAACATAGGGCACTCTTCCTTTTCACGTGACTGGATGTCCTTCTGATCTCTCCAATGGCATGTGCTAATGACTTAGTTGATGCTATTGTACTGTCGGGTCCAATCAGAGGTTCTCTGTAAAGTTTAAAATAGCTAAAAGCGAAAATTCATTGTTTACACACTGAAGGAATTAAAAAATCTTTTTTTGAAGAACTGGGTGTGTGTTTTCATCTGGAGTATAGCGCGACGTCCCACAGCGCCTCTATGTGTTGATATCCAGCTCTGTGTTTACTACCCGGTCCGGCCACACGTCCATTTATGACCACGCGCACACGCACCCCGTCCTTGTAAACAGCTGCCACAGAGCGGAGTTTCGACGCAGCACCAGCACTCAAGATGGCAGAGACTCACACCAGTGGTTGTGGGAAGCGTCTGACTGAAGATGATGAGACGCCAATAATACCTCCAAGAAAACAGCATTATCTTACAAGGAAAGGGACAAAACAATGATAAATATTGGTCTGGCATGCCCAACTTGGAGAGAGCTGCGAGACCGAAAAGGACACCAGTTTTACTCTGAGCTGACTCTTCTTCTGGTACGTGACTCGCAGAGCGGATTCCACCTTGTCTACGTCTCTTTTTTCCTCTACCACGAGATGGTAGCCACTGCAGACAGGCTGCTAAGAAGTTGCATAAAAACAAAAATAGCTTACATTAAAATGTGTATGTTTTGGATCATAACGATGAATAATTAGAATAAGCTGCAGTTCTTAGCTGAGCTCATGTTGTATTGCACAAGCAAAACCCATCTTGAACTAGTCATATTTGCATTAGTTTTAGAAAATACAAGGTGAATTATATCTTGTTACAGGCCTACATCATTTTAAACATGCTCTCTGTTTAAAATTAAAAAATAAAGTAAAATCATATGAGGCGACAAGGAGTTTTCCTTTTTTAAAAAAAGGGGCGTGGTTTTTCGGTTGGGGAGAGGTAGAGAGAGGCATGATTGACACAGGCTTTGTTTTGGTTTCAGAGAAAGCTCTACAGTGCACCACCTAGCAGCTCTCTTTTACCTCCTTTAAATTTAGCTGTGGGGCTTAAAACTACATCATGAAATTATTTTCCATGTCTACTATTCGAAAGACCAAAGGAACAGAGGGATTGATTCCAACACAGCTTCTTCTTGTTGCAGTGTTTTAAAGAAAAGAAAACCTGTTTAAAATGCAAATGTAGTGTTTATTAGTCTCTGTCAAATAAAACTTGTTGCTGGGAAATGTATTACTTACAATTCTGTTTTCAGAACAGAACTTTTTTATTTCCTCACTATTCTGAGTAAAAAGAAAGACTGAGTTCCACAAAAATAAGCAGACAAGCTTCACAGAGGAAAAGTCAGAAGGGCCTAATTTTTCACCATCTGCTCCTTTCAGCTCTGCAGCAACAGGATCACCATCAGTGATGAATGAGGACATTTCTACAACAATGAGATGAATGAGCTTAGAACTGTGTTTAACATAGATTTCCTGTTAGCGGTGAGTCAGACAGCAGCTACAGCAACTATCAGGAAATGTGTTTGTAGAAACTAACATCAGACCACAAGATTAAAAAGTTAAATCTGGTCATACGGTTATTACTATCCTAAGCTATTTATGTCTTTCTTTTTAATAAAGATTTCTTTATTCAATTTATTTTCAACAACTGTTTGAAGACATTTATTGAACCTGCAGCAGTGTGCTGCTTAGATTAGGCAACAGAAACAGAGAGGATGGGAGAGAGTAAAAACATTAAGTAGGATGAAAAGGTGTGTTTGATAAGAGGCAATTGAAAGGTGAAGCAGATCACATGAGATATAGTATGCTGAATGTCTGTATTTTGAATGTTTAAATTATGACCAACCTGTTTGGAGAGGAGCTGTTGGTGTTTATATTTGTTTGGTACTTACCCGTTCCCTTACCTGTATGTGTTTCTCCTGTGAGATAACGGATTTGATTACCTGGTTACTTACCTGATGAAATTGTTTGCAGCTGAATGTAATGATTGGTTTTCTGATGTGACTGGCCATCATGCTAAACACACCGCTTTTGTATCCTGGAAGTGTACCTACAAGAGATAATATATGAGAGTGTTTGGATGAAAGGATGGTTGCAAATCATGTTGATCGTGTAGTGAATTTCAAAAGAAAACTAGTGAAATTAAACTGAGTGGAAAACAGAGGCTGAATGAAGTAGATCAGCCAAAGTCCCACCAAAGGCTGTCTCATTAGAGGTAGCGGGTTGCGCGTAGCTTCAAGCATTGAAGCCTTTCATCCAATTGGTTCACTCAAGCACAACGATTCATCTAGTGGACTATGAGTAAAACTGTCAGCAAAATATAGAAGTATAACATGGTAGTTATGGCA
>JAVQJG010038322.1:0-12413 GCA_036024015.1 Craterocephalus amniculus | reverse complement strand
AGATAGATAGATAGATAGATAGATAGATAGATAGATAGATAGATAGATAGATAGATAGATAGATAGATAGATAGATAGATAGATAGATAGATAGATAGATAGATCTGCGATGCCATTTTTCAACCACTAGATGTCAGAACTGAACAACTCACCACCTGCTTCCAAACCCAAAGAAGCTAAAAGTTTACAGCGTTTATGTATAAATATACTAACAATACAATTATTATTCGTTTGTTTACTTTTGTAAATGTTCTTAAGTAACAGAGGGAATATTTCCACTGGTGGGCTCGCACGTTATTTTCTGGACTTCAGGACGTCTTTCCCGGATGTTGCCACAGGGGAAAGAGGAGGTGGGGATTGCGGGGATGAAACTAGGTTGCCAGGTTTGTATATCTTTTTTATTTTTATTTTAGGTTTTTAACGATCTCTTGTATGAATGATTAAGAAACTATAAAGTGTCTCTCCATAGTCCACTTTTTGTTATTGTTTTTTTACATTTGGCCCTGGAGTGGAAGAATTATGAATGCTTGATTGAAATAGAATATATATTCTCACATCAAATTAGATCAAACTATATAAAACGTTTCCCATGCAATAAGCAACACAGAGTGTTTTACGTGATAAAAAAGTTTCTGCAAATCGGAATAAAACAAGCCTTCACAAACCAAAGTATATCAAGCAGCAAATTAAAAACACAGACCATAATCTCCTTTGTGCACGGGATGATCTACAGGGTGATACTTATTTCAAATACTACACAGTGGGGGGATGATCTAACCTAATTTTGTTGTATTTCATATTACAATGGTAATTGTTGAACTACACATGAAAAGAAATTTTGAAAGGGAAAATTATATATTTTTTGACTGTCACTCTTACAGTGAAAAACAATATTTGAGAGGAAATAAGTTTTACATTCCTGGAAATCTCTTTTTAAAATATGTACTCTATGAATAAATACTTCAAAACTTCTTTGACTCTCAATATTATTTTTTGCTATCAGAGTTAAACATTTTCTCTCAATGATATCACTATACCTTTCAAAACTTCTTACCTAATCAGATCACTTAACTTTAATTGTTAAAAAGAGAGATAGAAATCCATATACACGCTTCTGTTTTTAGTTTGTTTTTTAGAATTACAGGTTTTAGTACAACAGAGTATGAGGGCCACATCAAGAAAAAATATTTTTCACACACGTTGGGATTAAAGAAGTAATATTACAAGAATAGGCGTTATTCTCTGAAAATAAAGTTTTAATTTTTTAAGCTGTGGAAGAAGAGGAAAGTGGTTCAAATGAGGGCCGTTTAACATCTGTGAAATGTACTTCACCTTTAGATTTACAAACCATGGCCCATCAAGGCAAGGCAAGTTTATTTGTACATTTTCAGATTCAAGATAAAAGGCAAACTGGGATTACAATTAAACCATTTAAACACACAAAAACAAAATACTACTATTAAAAAGATTGAAAGGGAGATAAGTAAAAAAGATACCGTGCAGATTTTTACCTTGGATGTAAAAGTTTTTACATCAACATCACATTATCATTAGTATCAGGACTTTGAAAAGAATCTGTTAGTCCATTCCACAGAAAAACAACAGGCAGAGTTGGAGGAAATTGCTGCTTTTGTGAAGGGGGAAACACTGCAGGGTTATCGATGGATGCATTTTCATAGTTTCTCAAGAAACACTCCACAAAACCAGAAATTCCCTCAATTTTCCTCTTCCAAAACAGCTGTTGAACTATTGAGACTTTATTCTGATTGGTGGATATCCACTACCTGGCAACCCCGCGCGCAGCTCCACTGCTACGTCTTTGCTTGCCTCGGTAGCGACGCGGCTGTTTGTATGAGTGGGGGCGCTCTTCAGAGCAGTTCTACCCATAGGGTCGCTATACACACAAGCTAGGTTGAAATAACAGCATATTCAGGTCGCTGAATCAACAAGAAAATACAGTATCATTATCAGTCTTTCACATCCCACTCTAAACACACTAACACGGCATTGATGGTAATGTATGCGAGGAAACAACCGAGACTCGGCGATGGGTAAACATCTCTATTAACGTTACTTATTCTGGTTTTCCTTTTCCTCGTAGCTACGCTTTGACAATCCGCCATTTTTACTGAAACCAAAATAAGTGTCTGGAAACTTGCTCGCTCAGCTGTTGCGGGTCTTTCCACCGTTTCTCACCGCTGACGTTTAAAGCCTCACATTCACGAGTGTTTTTCTCTCTTTGCAGGTGCGACCGAAGAGATTCTCAGCCCTATCAGGTACTTGTTAGCAAACCGTAGCCTGCTAACTAGCTAGCAGCAAATAAGATTAAAATGGACACTCTAGCTCGGGCTTCTGGAGAGCACAGCGGGCCCCAGTTAGTGCGGAAAATATCACGAAAAGTAGTGAGAGTTTCGTTTGAAATAACAATTTGAGCTCAATTAATAACTCATAGGTAAATATAGTAAGATAAAGATGCAGTGCAATGATTGCATTCGTCGAATTAGGCGGTTTTAGAAAAGATAGAGATGAGTTTTACTGCGGCTCTAAGCTAATGATAGCTCTTAGCTTGCTAGCTAGCCAGTCCGATTAGGGCCTGACCGCAATCTGTCATTTTAAGGATATAGACAGCTAAGCTCGTTTAACAACAGCTTTCTTGTAATATAACTTGCAGAGGAACATATTAATAGACTTAAAGACAATAATAAAACCAAGTTGGGAGCCGTGACTCCTCCTAATGATCTGTTATTTGGTCTAATCTTTACCTACATACAATTTAGGATTCGTAAGTACATAAATACCAATTAGAAGACATCAATAACTGATTTGTCTCTTTAATGATAAAGAAATAAAAATACTTGGTTAGCATTTCTCACATCAATACTTAGCTATGTGAATGGATACAAGTTCATTCAACATCAGATTCAGAGGAGGTTAGAATTTTGTTATTAAATTTAGCTTAGCTCTTGGTTTTTAATTAAGAAAATAACCAATTCATGCAAAGGTTGACTTTTAAGATGCCATTCTAGTCATTATATTGAGTAAGTCTGCCTTTTTGTTTGGGTTGTACAGAATTGGAATTAAACGATTGTTGATTCAGCCTTTTTACGGGGAAAATACATTGTTGTGGTATAGAGTAAATATTGGATGAGAATTTGTCGTGTCATGGAATATCCTTAAAATAATAATTAGGTTTAAGAAACTAAATATCTTTATTTTGACCTTAAGCTAGTGTAAATAAAACAGACAAATTGAGAAACAGATGTCTGCAAAACTGTAGCAGACTGAATGGAGACAAAAAATAGTGATTGGGAATACATTCAATATCTGACAGTGACTGTAGGAAACCATCATTATGTGGACAAAAATCTCAATGGCTCAGAAGACCCAGACAAATAGTATTTTGTCAGTGAGTTGTTTTCATTTGTGTCCGCAGACTCTCAAATACTCATCCAAGAGCCATTCAGGAGGAGACCACCGGCACGAAAAGACGCGAGACTCCACAGACGTCACTCCTCCCTGCAAGATGCTCAGGAGGTCTGACAGTCCTGAAAACAAACACGTGGACAACACAGGGCACAGCAGAGCGAAGGCTGTCCACGCACACCGGGCCAGAGACAGGGACGGAGGTGAGACCACGGCTACTGGGGAGGAACCTGACTTGGGTCTTAAATAAAATGCTTATGTGGGATGGCTTTGATGGGCGCTTTCGCATAAGCCAGAGATAAAGACAGCGTTTTTTTAACCTGCTAATGTTTTGTTTTTTATAACTGAGACATTTAAACTATTGGTTTGTTTTATACCTATTTATTTAACATATAATATAATATAATTTCTAGCTGTGGTAGTTTAGGGCCAGACAGGCACAGGTTAGATGAACCTGTCATCTGAACCAATTAAATGAATCTCAATTTCCCCAAGATGTATCCAAAGCTGACTCCCTGACTGTCATTATGTTGATGTGTTGAAGGACTTATTCACTTTTATAATTTGGACTTGTTTGACTTTCATAATCTTTAGTGAAGGGAAAATTAAATTTGCACAAGTGAGTTTTGGAAAGTTGTAAGTTTAGTTTCTCAGTGTTTTTCTTTCTAAATGATGTAAACATATATATAAAACTCACCATAAAAATGGGCTTCTGTGGCTTTCATCTTCATTGCATATGAGCAGATCTTAGCATATTTATGACACAATACAACAATATGCAGCCTAACAAGCATGTTCACATAGCAGCCAGTTGGCTTTCTGTAGCTGTTTTCATAAGCGCTGCGCAGAAAGTGTCACTGAAAGGCAACAGCCCATACTCCATTTTATTCCTCGTCTTTTTTTATCTTTATTTTCTTTACCGAAATCTGCACATTAGAATTGAAATTGCTTAGCAAAGTTTGAAGTCTTTATTTTTTTCTTGTATTTGGCTTCTCCCTGCCCATTTGATCCTGAATCAAAGCACAGTTTGGTGAGCTTTTGAAAGAAGTTGCAGCAAAACTGCGCACGTCCATAGTGCTGCTTCTGTTCTACTGATGTTTGCTCAGTATTTTCTGCATTAACTCGTAAGTAGCACAGGGAAAAAAATAGTCTTTCCAGAATTTTGGCATCTTGATTAAAAGAGTTTGTTTTCTGGACATTACAGTAAGAACATGTTGTTGAACATCAGATGAGGAGCGATATTGGGGATTTCTGGGATTCAATACATTACAGATCAAGTATTAATGATGATACAGAGGAAATCGCTGCGTCGGTAGTGTTACAGTTTACTGATTATAGAGCAGGAATCTTCTTGTTTTTAACTTAGTTTTTCTTTTGGTTACGGATCTTGTTGGTGTCCTTCAGGTTTTAAGATCAGATACTACATTTCCACCAACGAGGAGCTGATGCCAGAGCTTAGCTGGTTCAGCTCTGGTGCTTCCAAAGAACCAGTTTTGTTTTCCACAGAAAGGTCCAGCCGATGCTGCGTCATTACATCATTTTTAACCAAGGCGCTGCGTGTTTGGTTTGCCGGCCGGTTTCCAACAACAGAAATACTAATATAATGCTGATTTTGGGGATCGCGAGTTACCGCTGCGTCCCAGTTTCTATTCTTGCCCCTTTAACAGACGTTCGTAGCGGCTGCAACGTCTTCCTCTAGCTGCTATAGAGGAAGTTTTGTCAGGGGGGTTCGCGAACAGTTTTATTGATTTCTGCAGACAACTGAGTGGAAAAAAGAAACCGTGGGTCTCCTCCTGCGACCCGTTCTTTTGTTTTTGTTTTCATTATCCATTTCCTGGTATGGAGACGGTGGACTGGTGTCTGCATGTTTCACTGTGGCCAGGTAGCCTCGCCCCGAGCCGCTATGTGCACCGGTTCTAACTTTGGCCCAGGAAAGAGATGGTGCCAGGATAAAACCGGATTTGAGAGCCAGGAGGCGGTGCTAAGTCTGACTCTGGCTCTGAACCGGCACTGGAAGCAGCTCGGTCAAAAAGGGGCAAGAGATCCTCAATCTTGGTCCTCCAGGGCTGCCATCCTGCAGGTTTTAGAAGTCTCCTCTTTGCCACACACCTGATACAGACTTCTGCAGAGCTTCTGCACAAGTCTGCTACTGACCCACTGATTTCAGTCAGGTGTGTTGCAGCAGGAGAACTTATGAAACCTGCAGGATCAGACCTGCAGGGACCTGGACTGAGGATCCCTGTTTTAGATGTTTCAATGCTCCAAAACATCAAATTTAAATTAAATAAATCCAATGCAATGTGCAATTCAGTGCAATGACCCAGTGGAGTTAGATTCCTGCTTTAGCGTTACCTCTTCAATCTTTAAGGACAGCAAAGTGTTTCCTGATATATCTGCAGTGATAGAATTTAAGGGTTACCATATAAATAATAGTTACAGCACAGACCTAAATAGCAGAAACTTGAAGTGTTTATTGTTAAATAAATGTAGAAGTCATAGAAAGCTCATTGAGAAAGTATTCCCATTTAGTTCCACACAACCATTTATAAAGTGCCCCTGTAAATACCTGCTGTGTGAAAATTTTTAACAAAATGTGTATTTTGTACTTAACAGAATAGAAAAATGTTTTCTCATTGTTTCTGCAGGAGCACAGTCTTTCCTCTTTCTCAGAGAGTCGTTTATGTGCAGGCTTTTAGCATATTTAGCTAAAATACAAGCACCATTAAATCATGTTGTCATCTCAGACAGCTTCAGCTGCCTGATGATGAAATGTTGCAGGGGTGACGGAGAGCACTTTGTTGGTTAAACCGTTGTCTCAGCAAACCGTGTGAAAAGTTCAGCATTTTAGTTCTGAATAGTAATCGCTCTTTTTTTCCCCATATCCGTTGCAGTAGATGCAGCGCATCACATCGGGCATTTCAACGCGTTTAGCTATGAAAACTGGGCATGGATTTGGCTCGTGCTCCAAGTCTAGTGCTTCATTAAGTTATAAGTTGCTTCGTTTTTTGCCTCCAGTTCTCGCCTGGATGTGCATGAAATAGAATAATGGGGAAAATTTTAGTTGCAGCAAGGGGAAACATTTTTCTGTTCAGTTTTTTTTTTTGCATGTGGTTAAGAATGAATAGTTCACGTCCTCTGACATTACCTGTGTTTACATGGAGCACTTCTAAGCTGATTGAATCTGATTGGCCTTGATCAGAATAAGTTTTCTATTCAGTTGAGAGGGGTAGTTTAACCCTTTTCTGATCAGTAGGAAGAATATCCATCTACAAACTCATTCCCGTCTTTCTAGAAACTGAAAGAGTTTAGGATTACTGAGCACATTGTGAATAAATTTGTACACATTACACATATCAAAAGGGTTTTCATCCTGTTAAATCTTTTAAACATCTAAACACAACAGACTGGATCATTTTATCCAGCGACCATGTAAACATGTCAGCTGCAATCTGATCAGATTTTTACTGGGATAAAGGGGATATTTGTCCTTGTAAACAATGCTCATAAACGAAGGAAACGGATTTTTTTTTAGCCCTTTTCCTCTTTGCTTTACCTTCTTCTCTGCCCCTTTAAATACATCCTTGCTATTGAAGGTGACTGTGTTCATAAATAAATATTCTATTTTAATTTGTTAATGCAGTGGTTCTCAAACTTTTCTCGCCCTGACCTTCCTTTTGAGGAACAAACATTCTCAACCTTCCCAGCCGCTTGTCTATATGATCTCTGTTGCATTCACACAGTTATGGTTTATTTGATTTGCCTAATAACTAATAATATTCAATAAGAACCCCTTTGGAAGTCTGGCATGTGCCTTAGAAAGTCTGATCTGACCTGTGAGTTGCATCATTTGGGCGATCTTCCATTTCTGACTGGGAACTTGGAAAAATCCAACTTTCGATTACAAATTTAACGCACCATTATTTCAGAGTTTGTGTCAATATTTTTGGTGGTTGGTAAAAATAAATTTGTACCTCGCTGCCACCAGGTGGTCCGGAGTATGAGGAGGGTGTATTAGCATGTTAGCCACTTAGGTGGAGATTAGTGAGCCATCCACAGTAAAGTTACATGTAATTACCAAGTTTGCCTCAGTGATAAACGGGAAAGGAAATGATGCTGAATGCTTGTAGAAGAGATTTAGAAAGAAAAAATTATAATAAAATAAGAAAAGTGAAAAAAAAAAAACTACCTGTACACTGTACATGCATGCCTGCAGAAGTACAATAGTATATATGACACCCCTGCTGGCTGCAATACAGAAACAGCATTTTATGTAATAATTAGTCTGTTGTGACTCTTCCGTGTGAGTTTCATGCGTGTGATTTACTCACAGGCTTAATTAACCGGATGGAAATATCAACAGCGCTGAATCATGTATGAACGGTGTAGCTGGAACAGGTAGACGACCCATTACAGTGGAAACGTGGCACATGGTGACTAAATAATATTGAACGGCTGCACTCAGCTGTGAACTCCCATCACATTTTCTGACCTCATCATGGGCTAATGTGTGTTTTCTCACACTTCTGCCCCCTTCATTTTCTCTAAAGTGGAAGGGATTTGGTAAACAGACAACATTGAGTCATTTAGGAGTGCGCTTTGTCTAATTTAGACAAGTTCTTTCAAGAAATTGTTTTTTAAAAAGAGTAAATGGGCACTTTTTAGTAGTGCTACACTGTTACCGACCTCTCGTTCAGGTTTTGCTGTGATAGTATCATTGGCAGGATTTTTCTCGTTACTGGCTGCTTCTTATCAGTGCTCTTACCATCATTCTTCCATCATTTATTAATGCTTCACTAAAGCATTAATGGGTATCTGCATCACGTGACTTTGAAGTAGCAGCAGATCTATTGATCAAGATTCCCTTTTTCCTTTAAAGAAACACATTAACTGACAAATGTCTCTGATTGGAAAATAGTGAAGCTGTCTAAATATCTCAGTTATGATGATCAGAAAGGATGCAAAGGTTACTGAAGGGAAACACGTTGGTGAACCCACTGCTGTTATTTTTGGTGTAAAAGTGAAGCAACAGACTTGACCAGGGAATATAAAACTTATCATGTAGTTGTAAACATTGCAGGTTGGTTTGATTTTCAGTTTTTTCCTGGTGAGTTGTGGTTGTTGTGATAGCTTTCGCACCACTTGCCAATCTGTTGTATTTTTGGCTTTTTTCCACTAATGAGTTGAAAATGGACTTTGGAAACGGGGAAAAGGCGTGGTATTTTTACTTTTAGTGTAGAAACTAAAGGGGAAAAGTCTTGCCGCCGTTAAGGGCGGTATATGTGGCCAAAGTGCATGTGTTGCACATTGAGCATGAGCTGGTGCATGAGCACCTCTAGCGTTCAAGCCAATATCGCAGCTCGCGCATGCAACATAATGCGATGTATACATTGTGTTAAAGAATTAAGGTGTTAAATTTAGAGTAATCTCTTTGTGAATCTCTTTGTGATTTATTAATTTCATAAATGAAGGTGATACATTTTTAGGTGGGTTCAGTTCAACACTGTAACTCATCAGACCACCTACATTGCCAAAATATGCATATTATAAATTAATCAAATTAAAGAAAAAGACTTTATTAATCTCATGGGGAAATTCAGTATTGTAGGTTTTTTTTAAATAATATTAATTAAGGGCATGGTTCTTTAGCCTGATGGCTGCTGGAAGGAATGATCTTCTGTATCTCTCCATGAATATATACAAATATTATTTTCTATTATCTCTATTATGTTATTAGAAAAATATTATTTTCTAATAATATTTAGATTATAAGACCATTAACTTTTATTCAATATATTCATAGATTTGTTTGTAATGCATCGTTCTGCTGAAAATAATCGATAGACTAATCAATCGAAAAAATGATCGCTTGATTAAAATAATGGTTTGCTGTAGCTCTACACATGTGGATCCCAACCCACAATTTGGTAATCACTGATATAGAAAATGCGTATATAATGCTGTCAGGGTTTTGTCCGCCATCAAGGGGTGACCCGGCTACTTTCAGATTTCTCACGAGTAAAGAAGATTACTCACGCTAGAGAAAAATATCTGGACCACAATAAGCTCACAGTAGTGCAGAGTCATGTCGACACAGAAACGCTTATTAATAACTTAGATTGTTTAAAGTTTTGTCCTTTCTTTCTGCAAATACTGTCTGCAAATACACGATCATAGTGAACATTTATTTATTTTACACATTTCTTAGGGGTGCAGAGAGGCCTGAAAGGAGGTTTTTACTTGGACTGATGACAAACCTGCTTAAGGCAGGGGAAAAGTTTAGATCGATTGTGCTTTTTATATTTTCAAAGTGGCGTAAATTATATTTGCTCTTTTGAAACATGAACACAAGGAATTTTGTATAGAGAATGTGTGAAGAATCTGGTCTGGATAATTGACTCCACAGCAGGAGATTCTTCTGAAGACACATCTCACAAAAACAAATGATCTGGAACAGGCGGCAGTCCGGCAGATTTGTGCAGGCAGGAAGTCACCATTTCATTTCAGCATATTGATAATGATGGATGATGCTTCTTGCTTCACCTGTGGTGTAGTTAATGCCACTCAGGTTGGCCTGACAGCTGTGCTGTGGTCGTTTTAACTTGTTGAACAGTCACTGTGATGAGTGATGTCAGCTTCTTACTCACCAAGGTTTTATTAGATCATGTCAGTGAAGATTCATTTCAGCTCTACTGAAAGGCATTTATAGCTTTGCCTCGGTTAATGATTTTTATCATTGCATGAAAGAGGAGAATGATCTATTTTTTAAATTTATTTATTTAACTGTTAAAGACATACTTTATAACTTCTACTGTATAACTTCTACTCTTTTCTGTATGACGGCTAGTGGTGGGAAAATTGAATTGAAAAATTTTATATAAGGGTTTTTTGTTTCACAATTTTAAAATCAATTTTCTTGTTAATGTATCTTTTTACAAATAAATGTAAACATTATAATATTATTTTTTACTTAACCCTAACCCCATTATTTTTTTGATTTTATTTTTATTATTAAGATATTTTACTCGTCTTATCGGGGCATTATAGTAGCAGAATGGTCTAGTTAGCAGAGTGTTGGCAGATAATGGGAGAGATGGAGATGAAAAACTTTCCATTATATCCCAAAGTTTCTCAGGATGCTGCAGGTTCGGGTAAAATGAGAATAAGTCTTTAAAGTTACGTCTGGTATTTCCTGGTTATACTTCGTAGAACAAGCCTTTTTTCATGAACTGGTTTTGCAGGATTGACAGATTTTAATTAAAAGCGGCATCCTCATGTTGGGAACATCAAAGGAATGTTTTCTTGAAGGCAATGTGACAAACAGGGTTGTTGATGAATGTTGTTTCTGCTTTTGTTTCAGGGCCCAGCTATTCGCCACAAGAAAACTCTCACAACCATAGTTCCCTTCATAGCTCCAACTCACATTCTAACCCCAGCAAGACCTCAGACACAGTAAGTACTACGTCTGTAGCAGTGTGGAGGGAAATGACAGATTAAGCATTATTTTTAGAGAAATGTCTGGATTTGCCTTAGAAATGGATGCTTCTGCGTAATTTCCCAGGTTTCTCTGAAGTTTTCTTGTACAGTCATTAGGGGTGTCAAGATTCTCCACATCCTCGATTAAGTTGGTTTATTTTTTTTCTTTTTCTGAGGCCATGTACATACGTAGCGGGGTTTTTTAAAAAACAAATATTTTCCTCCCCTCCCTGCAGAAAAAAACTGCGTCCACACAGCCTCGTTTTTGGAGAAAAACTCTTATCCACACTTAGCCGCATAAATGTGTTGTGAAGCACGTCTATTAGCCAATTAGTAAAGCGTGCAGTCAGCTTTCTTGGTAACGCTGACCGGTGATCACATTACGGTAGACTACTCTTCGATGTACAGACATAAAAACTCAGACAGAGACAAGAGTGAGGACCGTGACAAGCGGAAAACTTCACGTCATTCCTTGGGAAGGACGATTTCCTGATCAAAGCTGGCAGTGTGTCCCGGTCTGACCCAAAACCGGCGTCGGCGTCTTCGGATATTCCTCCGAGTTGGATTGGTTCGGTGACGCACTATAACCCTGTGGAGCTGTCTCAAACCAAAACGAAGTCTGTGTCAATCAATGCCTCTCTACCTCTCCCCCAACCAAAAAACCACGCCCCTCTTTAAAAAAAAAAGAAAAAAAAAAGGAAAAGCTCCTCTTCACCATACAGTTTTACTTTATTTATTTTAAACAGAGAGCATGTTTAAAATGATATAAGCCTAAAAACAGTATAATTATATATTTTCTAAAACTAATGCAAATATTGTTAAGTTCTAAGACTTTAATAGTCAACGGTTTACAGGCATGTTTATTTCTGCTATTATACTGAAAGGACCAAAAAGAGGAAGCGCTCTTCCGTTGTTGTGGAAACGAGGTTGTGTGTACAAGTGACCATGGTGGTCGTGTAATAAAGTCGAGTTAATATAACAAACGTCTGTCCACACAGATGTGAGCAAGTTAAGCTAACGGAAGACTGCAAAAACGAGGATGTAGAAGAATGCAATATTACTCTGTATACAAAAGAGTCCCCCACCGAAGCAGAAATCTTTATGACGGAGTGGTTTGGCTCAGCAATAATACATTGCTTGCACACGTACTGTGTGTGGGCAAGAGTGGCTAGATAAATACATCACAAGGCTAAAAAAGGGCGACTTAAAAAATCTCAAAATGACAGAAACTCACAGTCACAGACCTTTCAAGTTTGGAGATGGAAAGGTCTGTGACTAAAAAAGTAAAACTTCCTGCACAAAATGGACAGACTAAGTGCCAAATTGAAACAGAAGTTGTTCCGGCGAAGATTCCTCTACTCTTAAGCAAGATATTCCATGAAGAGAGCAGGAACAGTGCTGGATATGGAAAGTGACAGCGCCACAATGTTTAGTCAGTCTGTGAAACTGGACTTCACAAGCTCTGGTCACTATTGCGTGAACATCTTGGACAATGAAGACAAAGACAATCAACAAAG